>JAQGAK010001068.1:0-41466 GCA_034696945.1 Lipothrix lubbocki
ACGTAAATTATTGGCGGAAAAAATAAAGCAAGAATAGCGCTAGAGTATTGTAGTGCGGATCCAAACTGCAACCACTGATAACAATCTTGGATGTTACCGGAGAAACTTGCAATTTTAAAGAAGGTGTCTGGTGTGCCAAGTATTGGGAGACTTGATATTTGATGTACTTATGTACAATGATACTTCTTTAGTATGATGCAAGGCGAAGAGATGTCTGTATAGTTTCTTATGCAAAACTAATCATTGCAGACATTGAATAGTAAAGTCTGTAGAGAGGATTTTCGTACAGTATAAGAGAATAACAGAGAAAAGTACTATTTCAGGTTTATCTCCGAACCGCACATAATGAGAAATTTTTGGTCGTAGACTGAAACTTTGTTCTAGAAGCCATTGTAGGATTTGGAGTGTTAAGAAGTGTTCTGTATAAAGAAAGCTAATAATGCTCCCTTTGTTTGCAGCCGCGACCGACAAAGGGAAAAATGCGAATTCACTGCCTGGAGAATGTTGATAAGGCTCTTACGTTCCTAAAAGAGCAACGCGTTCATCTTGAAAATATGGGATCACACGATATTGTAGATGGAAGCTCTCGTCTTACACTTGGTCTTATTTGGACCATTATCCTCCGGTTTCAGGTGGGTTACTTTAATAAGAAATTTCGTGAATTGAACTGCAGTATTTAGAAGTACTTATGTATATTTAACCTAATAGTAGTAAATATTCTTTTTATTGTTGACATTTTCTTGAAACAATTTTATTGCATTTCTATGTTCATTGTAATGAAAATTTTGTATATAGTTTCAAGATGTAGATTCATATCCAATGCCTGCAGAACCTGATATGTTTATGTTTGCGGAATCCGTTAATTTTGAGTGGAAGTTTTTGAAGCCTTTCCTGGAGAAAAAATATCCTAATTTGTTCCCAAATACATCGCCAACTTGGCTCCGAGTTTGTCCTTCACCCTCAGTCCAATCCTTGTTTCCTTACTTTTCTGTATCTTTTATACTGTATTATGAAAGCTATTGTTAATTACTAGGTGTCGTAATGCGAATCATGTTACGACTATAACTATATTAAGTAACAATTGGACTATCTTGTTTGTGTTCACTAATTGAGCTAATTTTTGTAGATCCAAGATATTACTATTGAAGAGGTGGATAACAAAGAGACCAAGTCAGCCAAGGATGCTCTTCTTCTCTGGTGTCAAATGAAGACAGCCGGATATAGCAATGTGAACATTCGAAATTTTACCACATCATGGAGGGATGGTTTAGCTTTCAATGCCATTATTCATAAGCACAGACCCGACCTAATCCAATATGACAAATTACACCATAACAATGCCATGTACAACCTAAACAATGCCTTTAACGTGGCTGAATCTAAACTTGGACTCACAAAATTACTGGATGCCGAGGACATTTTTGTGGAACAACCAGATGAAAAATCAATTATCACTTATGTCGTCACATACTACCACTTTTTCTCCAAGTTGAAGCAGGAGACCGTTCAAGGAAAACGTATTAGTAAAGTGGTGGGCATTGCTATGGATAATGACCGAATGATTCGGGAGTACGAGACTTTAACATCAGACTTACTGAAATGGATCGAAGTCACGATTGATAATTTGGGTGACCGTAACTTTGCCAACTCCCTTGTTGGAGTTCAGCAACAATTGGGACAGTTTAATAATTATCGTACTGTTGAGAAACCACCGAAATTTGATGAGAAAGGAAATTTGGAAGTCTTACTATTCACTCTGCAGTCCAAAATGAGAGCCAATAATCAGAAACCGTACACACCTCGGGAAGGCAAACTAATTTCGGATATCAATAAGGCATGGGAACGTTTAGAAAAAGCTGAGCACGAACGGTAAGTTCATATTACTCATTGAATTGATGCAGCCATCGGGAAGATGCTATTTTTTAATACATTTTAATAAAATTAAATGCATTGCACAAATTGCTTAGCGGTATATTGCTGAACAACAATCAATAATGTTGTGTTCTTTATTATAGTGAATTGGCACTTCGAGAGGAACTGATCCGACAAGAAAAACTGGAACAGTTGGCTGCTCGCTTCAATCGCAAGGCCAGCATGAGGGAAACATGGCTAAGTGAGAACCAACGTTTGGTTTCTCAGGACAATTTCGGATTCGATTTACCAGCGGTAGAAGCTGCTGCAAAGAAACATGAAGCCATTGAAACTGACATCTTTGCGTATGAAGAGCGTGTACTTGCAGTGGTCGCAGTCGCACAGGAATTAGAAGCTGAAAATTATCATGATATTGATCGTATCAACTTGAGAAAGGAAAATGTAATGAGGCTGTGGGAGTATCTTCTAGAATTATTGAGAGCGAGAAGACTTCGTTTGGAAGCGTCCTTGCAGCTCCAGCAAGGATTCCAGGAAATGCTCTACATTTTGGATTCTATGGAAGAAATTAAAATGCGACTTTTATCAGACGATTACGGTAAACATTTGATGGGTGTGGAAGATTTACTTCAAAAGCACTCTCTCGTTGAAGCCGATATCAATGTTTTGGGAGACAGAGTCAAGGCTGTTGTTCAGAATTCTCAGAGGTTTATTAGTGATGACCTAGAGCCAGGCATGGAAGGTTATAGACCTGCAGATCCAAATGCGGTCATGGAACGTGTCCAACAACTTGAAGAAGCTTACGCCGAGCTGGTCAAACTGGCTATTGAACGAAGAACTCGGCTCGAAGAGAGCAAGAAACTGTGGCAGTTCTACTGGGACATGGCAGAAGAGGAGAATTGGATTAAAGAGAAGGAAAATATTTTATCCCAAGGTGACATTGGTCACGATTTAACAACTGTTCATTTGCTGTTGTCTAAGCAGAAAGCACTTGAAAATGATATTGCCAGCCACGAGCCACAGTTGATTTCCGTTGTAAGCGTAGGTCAAGATTTAGTCGACCAGCAACAATTTGGTGCCGATAAAGTACAGGAGCGACTACAAGAAATTAAGAACTTATGGCAAAACCTAAACGATTTGTCAGATTATCGCAAAAGACGACTCATCGAGGCTGTTGATTATCATCAGTTCTTTGCAGATGCCGATGACGTGGACACATGGATGTTGGACATGTTGCGTTTGGTTTCTAGTGAGGACGTTGGTCGAGACGAGGCAAATGTCCAGTCGTTGTTGCGTAAGCACGACGATGTCACCGAAGAGCTCAAAGAATATTCCAGTACTATTGATGCTCTTCATCAGCAAGCACAGCAGTTGGGTGAACAGGACAGAGATAGTCCAGAAGTTGTGGAGCGACTGGCAAGTATCGATCGCCGTTACAAGGAGTTGACAGAATTAGCTAAATTGCGAAAACAACGGCTGCTAGATGCTCTTTCATTGTACAAGCTTTTGTCAGAAGCTGAAGGCGTTGAACAGTGGGTAGCGGAGAAGGATCGCATGTTACTTACAATGGTTCCTGCTAAAGACATTGAGGATGTTGAAATACTCAAGCACCGGTATGATGGATTTGAAAAAGAAATGAATTCAAATGCCAGTCGAGTGGCTGTTGTGAATCAGTTGGCTCGGCAACTTCTTCATGTCGAACATCCTAATTCAGAAGAGATTGTCGGAAGACAGAATCAACTCAATACGAAATGGTCGGAATTGCGAGGTAAAGCCGAAGGAAAGCGAGATGAACTCAATTCCGCCCATGGAGTTCAGACGTTCCATATTGAATGCCGTGAAACTATTGCATGGATCGAAGACAAGAAACGTATTTTGGAAGAGACCGCTAATTTGGAAATGGATCTTACCGGAATTATGACCCTCCAGGTATAATATTGCATACGAACCACAAAGTTATCCTTTTAGGCCGTTTAAAGATGACTTTCAATTAAAATTTTGTTTACTGCTGTCAAGTCTTAATGCGAATATAATGATTAGAAGCCGAGTCAATTTTAAAAATATAATGTTGAATAAAATTAGTTTTTATGTTAGAAGCTAGTAAAAACTTCTTTTGCCGAATTTATTTTAAAAACAGATTTCAAGGTAAAGTTTTAGCCTATCGAGTGGACACAGTATTTACCAATTTAATCTTTTAAACATTACGTGTGGTAAAATTATGTAGTTAGTAGTAACAAAAATGTTAAATTTCATTGCAGCGTCGTTTATCTGGAATGGAACGTGACCTAGCAGCCATCCAGGCCAAGCTCGACGCTTTGGAAAAAGAAGCCGACCGAATCAGTGACGAGCATCCAGAAGAGGCTGCTCTCATTCGCGAGCGAATCGAACAAATCCGAGTTGTTTGGGATCAACTGACGCAGATGGTAGGAAAAAGTTTAATTTTTAATTTATACTTTTTACGGAGATATCGGAGCTATGCTTTTATTGTTCTAATAATTTACGACAAATTTACATGCAAATTTTTGATCTTACAGCTGAAGGAGCGTGATGCAAAATTGGAGGAAGCTGGTGATCTCCATCGATTCCTTCGTGACTTGGATCACTTCCAGGCATGGTTAACTAAGACTCAGACAGATATTGCCTCCGAAGACACACCACAAAGTCTTGCTGATGCTGAGAGATTGCTAAGCCAGCATCAAAACATCAAGGATGAAATAGAAAACTACGTTGAAGACTACGAAAAGATGATGGAGTATGGAGAACGCATATTTGCCGTGAGTTTCATAAATTTTATATATTAATATTACATTTAGTGATGGAACACAGAATACTAGGAGGGTGTATTACATTTTCAAAAATGAAACTTTGAAATGTTTTGTTAGGAACCTTCAACTCAAGATGATCCACAATACATGTTCTTGCGAGAGCGATTAAAGGCTCTCAAGGATGGATGGGACGAATTACGTCAGATGTGGGATAATCGTCAAGAACTTTTATCTCAGTCTATGAACTACCAGTTTTTCATGCGGGATGCAAAACAAGCCGAGGTTTTGCTATCACAGCAAGAACACATCTTAGCTAAGGATGAAACACCAGTAAGTTGAAACTTGTTGTTTCAAATTTATTATGCTATTGTTTATTATTTAATCAAGTTGAGCATAGTATAAATTACTGTACTGACAACTGACCTGCTTTTTCCGGAAATAGCATTTTCTCATTGTTGTACCTGTTTATTTCACAGTCTAACCTTGAGCAAGCTGAGAATTTGATCAAACGACATGAAGCTTTACTTACGACAATGGATGCTAACGATGAGAAAATCAACATAGTTATTCAATTTGGTTCCACGTTATGTCGTGATGGCCACTTACAATGTGAGTTTTCTTACTTGTATTATTTCATAATAATAAGGGTCATATTAAATGAAATTAAGTGGAATTGTGCTAATTGGAGACAAGGTGCTACTTTTTATATACTTGAAACCGGAAAGGTGGGAAGGAAATTAATTACTCTTTTTATCCATAGCTGACAAGATTGGAAAGAAGGCCGACAGCATTCGAGAACGACGTGATGCTAATAAGAAAAAGGCGTTAGAACAAATGGAGAAATTGAAGGATCAACTTCAACTTCATCAATTCTTGCAGGTTTGTTGGTTTTCTATAATGTTTGCCATTGACAAATATATCGCCAGTGTCTCAGGAAATAAAATTCAGGCATTAGAACTTTAAGTTATTTACACTCATATTTTCTAATTTTAGGACTGTGAAGAACTAGGCGAGTGGGTACAAGAAAAGAGCATGATTGCCCAAGACGAAACTTACCGAAGTGCGAAAACCGTCCACAGTAAGTGGACGAGGCATCAAGCTTTCGAGGCTGAAATTGCATCTAACAAAGATAGACTTGTTGCCATTCAAGACTCGGCTCAAGGGCTTGTTCAAGATAAACCCGAGTTTGCTACTTTCATCCAACCTAAAATCAGCGAGTTGGCATCAAATTTCGATGACCTTGAAAGAAATACAAAAGAAAAGGTGAGTATATATATTTTACTTTAGTCCAGGCATTCTTTGTAATTGACCTTGCGAATTATTTAAATAAGATTTTTAAAGTATAAGTAGATATAATTTGTATTGGTTTTTGTATCTTCCAGGGCGAACGTCTGTTTGATGCCAATAGGCAAGTTTTGTACGAGCAGACTTGTGATGACATCGATACTTGGATGAATGATTTAGAAAAACAAATTGAGGTGGCAGACTACGGTAATGATTTGGCATCAGTCAACATTCTTATGCAAAAACAACAGGTTAGTCGAAACACTAATAACTTTTAATATAATAAATTGTTGACTAGTAGTAGAGAGCTTGAATCTCATGGTTACTGTATATTTTTCAGATGATTGAAACTCAAATGGCAGTGAAAGCCAAGCAGGTAACAGAACTAGAAAGCCAAGCTGAATACCTGCGCCAAATGGATCCTGATAAGGTCGAGGATATCGTTGCGAAGAAAACCGTGGTGGAAAGTCGATTTGATAAACTAAAAGCACCTTTGGAAGTTCGGTAAGTAACCTCAATGAAATACACTGTTAGAAGTATTGTCTCAAAGTACTAAGTACTTTAACTTTTAATTAATTAATACAGCAAAACTCACTTGGAGAAGAAAAAGGAAGCCTTCCAGTTCCGCCGGGACGTTGAAGATGAGAAATTATGGGTACATGAGAAAATGCCCCAAGCTACTTCCTCTGAATTCGGAAACAGTCTTTATAATGTACATATACTCAAAAAGAAAAATCAATCATTGCGCAATGAGATTGAACATCATGAACCTAGAATCTACACAATTGTCGGCAACGGCCAGAAGTTGATTTCTGAAGGTCATGAGAGCGCGGATGAGTTTGAGCAATTAAATGCAGAACTTCTGAAGAATTGGGAAGAACTCAAGGACGCTGTTCAACTTCGCAAGGAAAAATTATTACAGTCTGAACGTGCACAGCAATATTTGTTTGATGCTTCTGAAGCTGAGGCCTGGATGTCCGAACAAGAACTGTACATGATGGCCGAGGACCGTGGCAAGGATGAAATTTCCGCCCAAAATCTAATTAAGAAGCATGAAGCCCTGGAAAATGCTGTAAATGATTATGCCGATACCATCCGTCAGCTGGGAGAGACTGCCAGGCAACTCATAATGCAGGAACATCCTGAAAGTGATAACATTGGAGTGAAGCAAGCCCAGGTTGATAAACTTTATGCTGGACTAAAGGATTTGGCACATGAACGACGATCGAAATTGGAAGAAGCACTTAAATTGTTCATGTTAAACCGCGAGGTCGATGATATTGAGCAGTGGATTGCGGAGAGAGAAGTTGTAGCCAGTTCGCATGAATTAGGACAAGATTATGACCACGTCACCATGCTGTGGGAGCGGTTTAAAGAGTTTGCTCGAGATACGGAATCTATCGGAAATGAGAGAGTGGCCTTGGTCAATGAAATGGCCGATGGACTGATTGCCGCCAAGCATTCTGATGCGGCTACAATAGCAGAATGGAAAGATGGACTTAACGAAGCATGGGCCGACCTTTTAGAACTAATTGATACCAGGACACAAATGCTAGTTGCCTCCCGAGAACTTCACAAATTCTTCCATGACTGCAAGGACGTTTTGGGACGCATTTCTGAAAAGCAGACGGCACTTCCAGATGAGGTAGGACGAGATGCTGGTTCTGTGTCAGCTCTTCAGCGAAAACATGTTCAATTCCTTCAAGATCTTCAGACTCTGCAGTCTCAGGTGAGTTTCATAATTCTTAGCTGCTGAACTAGGTTTCTTTGTATGCCCTGTACGATTAATCTAGTTTGAGTTTAAATCAAATTCTGACCTTTCTCGAATGCTGCAGGTCGATCAAATCCAAGACGACTCGAGGAAGTTGCAAGCCGCTTACGCTGGAGACAAAGCGAAGGAAATTACGAATCGAGAAGCAGAAGTTGTCAACGCTTGGAGAAATCTTGAAGGTATCTATAGAATTATTTTTATTTAGAACAGATACAATTTTCTAAATCAATAGTTACGTGATTATTATTAATCAAAAACTACGTTTCTACAATAATATTGAAAATATTTTTAGGACTCTGCGACGCCAGAAAGACAAAACTTGGTGACACAGGAGATTTATTCAGATTTTTCAACATGGTGAGGACACTCATGCTGTGGATGGATGACGTCATCATTCAAATGAATACATCTGAAAAGCCACGGTAAGATTCGTTTGCTATTGCTAATATCTCTAGTACCTATATTTAAAAAGTAGGTACCAATAACTTTTCTTGTTTTCACAGTGACGTCAGCGGAGTAGAATTACTTATGAATAATCATCAAAGTTTGAAAGCTGAAATTGATGCCCGTGAAGATAACTTTTCCGCATGTTTCCGTTTGGGAAAGGAGTTGTTAGGTCGAAACCACTACGCATCTTCCGAGGTATAAGCTTGTAAAATAAGCATTTATTGTGAACATAGAAAACAAAAAACCGTTAGTATATTGATTTTTTTGACATTATTGGTCTACATCAAAAAAATTTAGTGGGTATGAAAATATAAATTTCATGTTATCTAGATCAAAGAGAAAGTGGTGGGATTAACGAATCAAAGAAATGGAATGCTGCATCGATGGGAGGAACGATGGGAACACTTACAACTTGGTAATTTTTGGATTGTAGCCATTAGTAATATACACATGAAGGATAAGAATCAAACTATAATTTGAATGTTTCTTGTTTACAGTTCTTGAAGTGTACCAATTTGCAAGGGATGCTGCGGTTGCGGAGGCATGGCTGATTGCACAAGAACCTTATCTTCTCAGTCAGGACTTAGGCTACACAATTGATGAGGTGGAGAATCTAATTAAGAAGCACGAGGCTTTCGAAAAGTCTGCAGCTGCTCAGGAGGAGCGGTTCACAGCTTTGGAACGTCTGACTACTGTAAGTAACTCTTTGTAGTATTTGTAGATTAGTCGTATCGTTCTGAAGATATCTTGCATTTCTTTGAAAATCTTTTCCTTGATTTGTACCTTGTTTTCAATAGGATGAGTAGCTTCCATAATTAATTTTCGACTGTGTTGAGTATTTCAAAAATATTTATAGTTTCATAAATGGTAAAAGCATAAATTTTGAACTCGGTAGCTGGAAATAAGGGAGCAGGAAAAAAGATTGGGCAGCGAAGGGGGCTACTACCCCTATGAAATGGTGATTCCCAAAATCTCTATTCTTTGTATTCGAGTTTTCGAGTGTTTTATGACACACTAATTCATTATATCATAAATTAATACAAACAATCAAATAATATTATAGTTAATTTTCTATCGGTTAACCTCATGTTTTCTAACTATCCCTTTTTCGTTTTATATAATACTTGACTGATTATCATATCATTACAATTTTTTATTTAGCCGGTTTTTTGTAGAGGTCTTGCGCTCAAGATAATCTCTGATTACAACTATTAATCTAAGCAAAGTAGTATTTTTCATACCCATTTTGTTTTTGTAGGAGACCTAAATACATAATTTTGACTTCTCTATAGTGAAGGAACTTTATTAATTTCTGTACAGAATACGACTAGTTCTTAACTCGCTCTAGCATGCTGCGAACGAAGTGATATTTTTCCAGCATCCAATTACTATTTCGTACCTTTAAACATTCATGCATATTCTGTTTTATAATGTGTACAGTATGAGATTCGTGAACGCGAGAAACGAAGGCGCGATGAAGAAGAGCGACGACGTGCCGAAGAGTTAGCTAAAAAGTCACCCCCGAAATCACCAGAAAGTGATCGACCTGATGGTGCTCGATCGCCCGAACAAGCCTCTGATCGTGATGCTGCCCCAACAGCTCAGTCTGCTTCCGGTAAGCTGATACATGCAACCTATTTTGTACTGATATATGTACTATTTTTGCATTATATCTGTCGTATACAGTACATATTTATGCGTTACATTTACTTGTTCTGTCATTTGTAACTTAATGACACTAAGAAGTAACCGTACCGTACATACGAATAATCAAAATGTATCGATTGCAATAATTATTTATGATTTATTGGGGATCAAAATATATTGGTGGGTAAAAAACATTAGAGAGTGACTGTTGTTTGCAGTTTCACATATTACAAATAAGTAAGGGAACCTGGGTTGCATGTTATATGTACCATAAGGAGTACAGTACCGGAAAACCCTTATCAGTTTATTTTCTTTCAGTTCGCTAGTTTTTGAAGGGCTTGATTTTTCTAGCGTTAGCTTGTTCTTTAGCTTACAGTTAATTTTCTTTTCTTTTAATTTTGGGTAAGATAAACGCATGCATGCCGTTTATGCTGTATGATTAAGTCAGTGTATATGTACATATAGTTGCATAAGATGTGACTGTATATACTTATATATACATATACTTATATATGTAGAGTATGTGTAAATATTTACATGGTGTTCCTGTTTGTCTTCATTTCTACCATTATACTTTGCCTTTACTTATACTTATATTTTTGAATATTTTTCACTTGATGTTCAATCTTTTTGCATGCACGCCACACTTTTTCGGCTGTAAAAATTTTAGCATCTAAAGGACATTCTTCCGTAGTTGCCGGAGGTTCCAGAGCTGGGGATATAAAGAGTCAAACTCTTCCAGCAAAGATGAAGAAAAAACCAGGTATGATGAAGTTTGGTTCACAAATATCGCGAAGAACGAGAAGTTTTGGACATGGTCATGGAGTGTGTGACAATCTTCATTATGAATTTGGCTCGTATCAGTGTCAATGTGGCTTTGAAATACCAGAAACATCTAGTGGTAATGTAGTTTATAATAATAGTGGCTGGAGTAATATTAATAGTGCAGGAGTAACGGGATCACATATTATGTCACTTTCATTTTTATCCCACAATGTTATGACAAAAAATAATGTTAAAAATGACGGAGACCCTTCTTCAGCTAATTCTACTTCTTCCTTGATTCCTTGGAATGCAAACAAAATATTTCCTTGGAGTCAATGTTGTTGCTATAGAGCCCATTCAAGTCTCATTGATCACAAGCCTATCAAAGGCTACTGTTCTTCAAATGAAAGTTCAGAAGTTACTTACCCTGGATTTTTAAAATTCATCGAGTCTCCTTCGTCTACTAGTTTGGAAAGCTTCTATAAATTATTAAAACGTAGTAGTCGATTCTGCTCACCTCAGAAGACTGTATTTTCCCGTAATCATTACTATTCTTATAAGTCTTCTGCAAGACTTCCCTCCTGTAGAAGGTGCTATTTTAGAAGTATTGCTAATTACTCTTCTAATATGGGGGCTGAGCTTCTAAAGTCCAGGCTATTCATTAGAATTATTTACATCGTTGTATTATTTGGTATCCTCTTGGAATGTTACTATTTCAACCTTTGAATCTCATTTTTACCACCGTTTTATTTGAGCCTGTAGAGTAGATATAGTAGTTTTAAATAAACGGCTTATGAATTTCTTTATTATTTTCTTTATTAATTAATGTAGTTCGATTTTGTAATATGTACACACCTACGAGCTACATATATAGCATTTAGCTACTTTGCACTCTATAACCAATTTTAGAAGTAAACACTACTCCTAATATTTAAATGTCATTTTATTGCCTTGTTTTTAATTATGTACAATGGAGACAAGTTGTACAGCATGCCAGAGCCTCTCGTTCTTTTGTTAATTACTGGGTTCTAATTCCAGATGTAGAAAGAGTAGTCATTAGTATACATAACTACAGTAGTATTACTGCATATAGTATTATATGTGCGTTTTTAATGCTTGTAGATGTTTATGATTTATTTTCATGCTTTGTTTTTAGCTAAACTTCCATCCTTCATCGAATCTATTGTTTCCTCTCCAAAATCTCCTAAGACACCTAAAACTCCAACAACTCCTAAAGAATCCGTAAAGAGTCCGAAAGGATCCTTAAAGAGTCCTAAGGGCTCTCTGAAAAGTCCTAAAGGTTCATTGAAAAGTCCAGTAGCTTCCGTAAAAAGTCCTAAAGGCTCTTTGAAAAGTCCAGTAGCTTCCGTAAAAAGTCCTATTAGTCCCTCGCTTTCTACTAACTCTCGAAGTAGTGCTACTGGTACATCAGACCATGAGACTGACGATGAAACTTTTGAAGTTAATGATCCTGGTTTCACTAACGATTTGAATGGGCACGGAAACCGTGAGTTTTAATAAGTCTACTAAAGTGATGTTTTTTAATGCATTTATTTGCGATTTTATTGTTTCTCACTGTGCAACTACGTATAATGTAAGAAATGTAATAATTTTACTTTTCGACCGCTTGATTTCCCTTACTTATTAATCATAGTTGTAATGTGATTTAAGGAACTTATTTACTTATTAATGATGCACTTGCTTGCACTGTTATAATATTTATTGTGTTGTCTCGTAATGTATTTAGATGTACTCATTTAGTCGTATTTGGTTGTTTATTTATATATGTATGCATTTATATGTTTCATTAATGCATTGCTGAAGTCCGAGGACTTTATGGGTTATGTATATTATTAAACATTGAAAACATAAGCATGTGGACTGCTGGAAAATTTGATTATTTTACTAATTAGTGTATATTACTAGTTGTTATAGACTGGTCTCCGCATAATGTTTAGTCAATTAGCTAATATGTATCTATTAAAAATTAGAATGTAATGTATACCAGCGTAGCGTCATATTTGTATTATTTTGTATACTTAATTTGTTACATTTTAGTTTTAGTTTATAACGTTTCTGGTTTTATAATCCTTGAGAGTACTTACTTGTCATGTAATAAATGTTTTTACAGCCGCTTGCTAAACTATACATAACGACGGTGGTTGGTTTGGTGTAGTTTTATTGGATTGTTGCTTTTATTGAATTTACATTCATAGGTGATAATAGCTGTAGCGCTTTCAGTAACGTCACTTAAAAATGCCATTTTTGTTGTGAGTGTGAGAGGTTAGCAAGTATTTGATGAACCTGTCCGTGTTACATATTTAAAAATGCAGAGTTGATTTTGATTGTGCAATGTGGTGTTGAGTGTTTTATTATTTTGTCGTTTGTATCCAAATTGTTGTGATAAAATGCTTATGGTGACTAACTCCATTAGCGGACTCCTCCTTCGAAGATGCGAAGAAGGGTGGTCGGTCTAGGTCAAAGTCTCCATTTCGAAGCTTCCGGTGGAAAAAATCGAAAAGTTCAACGCTCGAGGCGATACCTGCGAGTGCCTCCGACGATGAGTCTAATATTCAAAAAGTTAAAGGTACTAAATATCCCCCGCTTTGTTTCAAGCAAATTCGAATTTTGCTTCCATCCATCAGCCTTTTAGTAGTTCGAAGCCGTAATATTAAACTGCCCTTATAAAAGGAAACTGTAGGTTGAGCATTCAGTGGTAAACGGGCCTTCAAAAGCAAAAGCATTTAAGCCTGCAAGGAACGGTATTTGGACTTTTACATGCCGTCTGTAAATATAAATCCTGGCACTCTTAACATACCTTATGTTATGACAATGAATGCATTTAAGCAAATTTATAACTTGTTTGGTCGAATTATTTACGTCTGACATGACTGCAGGTTTTAACCACTGTAGTTATAGCTATTGCGAGAAGATACTTCTAGTAGATTGCTATGAAGAAAGACAACTTTACCTAGTTTTAGATGCACTAGGGGCACGTCCCTTTAAGCTGGTACAATCAAGCTGGTGAAGGATCTTTTAAAGTGTAAGAAAGCGTTGGACAGGTGATGGGAGTAGTTTTTTTTAATATAATGAATTTCATGTGTAGTGGATATTGTTGCCTATAATATTCAGTAACTTATTTCCATCCATGTTTTAAAATCCTTGAGTTAATTATTGAAGAGGCTAACGCCCAAATCAATAAAATCGTACTTGACGATTATTAATAAAAATCCTGTACAAACAACCTCATGTACCTGGACAGTTTATTTTAGTTTCCTCCCAAGTTCCTCCCGCGGAGGCCTTCTTGCAAACATACTTGGTATGTTTGCTAGAATTTTCATCAATCTTCATTTTTCCTTCTTTGACGCATCTCTCCTCACTCCTCACAAACTCGTAACTTTTGTCATCTATTAAAATTCTTCAAACTTTAATAAACCACTATGACTGGAAATACTACATTTAAATCGACACGACCATTTAACTATCAATACAAAGATGGAACTGTTGGTAAGTTCTGGTTCCCTAAATCATTTTTGTAAGCAAAACTAATTAATTATTGTTGGCTTTCGGGTTGTTGTAGCTTTTCTGTGCTTTATTGATAATTATGAAATGCTTTTTTGTTTGTACATTTCTGTGCTTCTTGCATGCTATTTAATTATAGGTATACATTTAAGTATGAAAGCTTTTTAAAGCCTACCTGGGACGGGAGAGGGAACAATAATTAAGTTGCAATGTAGTTATAAAATGGGTGGTGACGGAACTTGCAAAAGTAAGCTTTGCGTATGTTAAGCAAGTGCTTATGGTTTTTTCATTTATCCTTCAGAACGCCCTGGACCAAGCGATGAAGATTTAGTCGAAGGTCTCCTCATACGAAAGCACGAATGGGAATCGACAACCAAGAAATCATCCAATAGGTATGTATTAATATTACAATTTATTTTTAGTTTACTATTAAGCAGTAGATTCATCCAGTGGAGGCAACACATGTAATTATAGAATGTTATGTATAATGTATTATATAATGTGTCCGTAGATCTTGGGACAAAGTATATGTCGTTTTGCGTGGAGGTTCCCTACTTTTCTACAAAGATCAAAAGAATTTCAAAATCCAACCTGATGCCTACTTCCGTGGTGAAAATCCTGTCGAACTAATCGGATCTATTGCTGAAGTTGCTTCTGATTATACGAAGAAGAAGCATGTTTTCCGACTTAAGTGAGTTTAAATATAATTTTTTGTCTTAAAAAGAATAGTGTTAACTATATATTGAAATCATTTGAAATAATAAAATTGTGTAATATGTATTTATACATCGCATACATACATAGATTTAATTCATGCTCATGCTATTCGTTCTCATTTTCATAATTTAACTTGCTGTTATTCTGTTATGCAGACTGTCAGGTGGTGGTGAATATCTATTCCAAGCGAAGGATGACGAGGAGATGCATCAGTGGGTAGGTGGAATTCAAGAGGTAGCTCATAGTGAATCGGGTGCCGGCCCATCCCGGGCGCAAACCCTACCTGCTTCCTCTGGCGAAAAGAAAGATGAGCCGAAGAAACGGGGATTCTTTACATTGAAAAAGAAATAAGGATTTAAAATATTAATAAGTATAAAATTAATATTGTAAAAAAGTAAGAAAAAAGTATAAAAACAGCTTTCATCTTGTACACGTAGGTTCTTATAAAGCGTAACTCTGAAAATCTTTAATAGTAGTATCACTTTCTTAGGTAAACTTAAGTTGTACCATGATGTAACTCTACAATATATACTATATATATTGACATGTGAAACGAAGGGAAACCCACACAACAGGAAAATTCACTAGCCATTTAATATTATAATATATCTATACATATATAACGTATGTAGCATCTTTTTGGTCAAGTTTAGCATAGAATTTCTATTAGATAAATTAGAGCATGGTTAATTAATAAATGTTGATTTTATTTGGTGCGAGAGACTCGGAATTCTATGTATGACGGCATGCATTGTGAAAATCTGTATATCAAACTTCGAAAATAGAACGTGGGTTTGATTGGAAAAAGTAAAATTGTAAGTCCTGTTCTAATGAAAACTATTGTTGAGACAAAAGTCAAAAAATATATATTTCTGACAGAGTTTTTATTTTGCTTGTTATCATGATTAGGTATTATTGTTACTAAAATGTAGTTAAATTAGTTAATGACATCATAGTCTCAAATATGGCAAAACATTTTAATTTGACGCTAAAAGGTGACGTGCATGCAATAGATAATATTATTAGGTAATCTTTATTTACCACAAATGACGAAGTTTTCATAAAGAAAACAATGAAAAAGCCATTATTACCATGATTATATGTATCCCATTGTACCACCTTTAATATAAATTGTACCTAGTTCTTATGCAGCCATTAAACAGGTTGTATCTCATGTAAAGTTTCCAAAGTTTTCCCTAATAATACATCCGCAGTTTCGGATTTTTCAACAGTCAAAGGGTACTTGGTTGTAGTGTATACCAGTTTGTAATGAAAGGGATTTATGAAAATAGAGCATACCATCAGTAAAACAAAAACTATAACTACTTCGACTTGCTTAGAATCAAAAATAAAGATTGTACACATTTTATGCTACATACTAACTACATATATACAAAATAAGTTAGCCTTGCGTTACTACATTAATGCTCTGAGCTAATCAGCATTCAACTGCCGTTCGCAACAGTCACCTCATAGAAAGTGTAGGTTTAATTGCTACAAAATGTTAATAACCTTTATTAATTATGAATAAAATTAAATAATAAAAATATACTGCTTGTAAGACATCAGAAAAACTGATTTTCCAGTTATTGCTGAGTTTGAAATGGCACCTACAAAGGTGGCCAGTATTTTCCAATTCAAAACACATTGTTCCTGTTTTTCACTGTAATAATTACATAAATTATTTGCTAATTTAAATTGAATGATTGCAAATGTAAGCATAACTGAATCGTTGCCGTTGAGCCAAACTGATTGAATGTGAGTTGTAAATGAGGTAATCCTGAACACTAAGCTCTATTGGAAAATTTCATCTCTATGGAAAGGCATTTTAGCTGATATCTTCCTTGAAATAAACCTAAGAACAGATTTTTAAAACGTGTTCGATGTAATAGTAATATGTATCTACACCAAATTTCGATATGAGGATTGCATATTTTTGAGAGGTTAGGAAATTTTTCCATTCTTTTTGAATTTAATCTCATTGTCATATTTAAAGTCTCAATCATTCACTTTTTGAGCACCTTGGTAAAAGGTAATATAAAGTGAAAATTCCGATACTGCCCGAAGTAAACTTACATATTTATCTTGATAAAATACTGTTAATGATATGAATGTTTAGTAAATGTTCTACTCAATTATGGCTGAAAATAGAAACTCACATGAATATATTACGTTTAAAAAAATGCTGAAGTCATCGTTATACATAATGCATAGTATATGTTGAAGTCCAAAAGTTCGTACATATGTAAGCGAGGAGCAGAGAAAAAAGAGGTGGAAATACTTTGGGTGGGATTGAATACCAATGAGGTAAACATAGTTCTAGTGAAGATTCTAAAGTCTAAAAAAGCAATTTAATGTATGTAGTTACCTTTGTAATATGTAAGTCTAATAATATAATACTACTAATAATAGTTATGGTGTTGCTAGTATTTTAGGACTTAATATTGATGGCTAATAACACTAGGGCTTAAAGGAATGGATATTGTAAATAAATAATAAAAGTTATACTCGCTAATCGTACAACCACTAAAGTTAAATCAGCGCTATAAATGGGTACAGGTTTTA
Organism: Lipothrix lubbocki; assembly: GCA_034696945.1. Classification (NCBI taxonomy): domain Eukaryota; kingdom Metazoa; phylum Arthropoda; class Collembola; order Symphypleona; family Sminthuridae; genus Lipothrix; species Lipothrix lubbocki. Next base: position 17,353 of record JAQGAK010001068.1, read on the forward strand.
GTAAAAGTTGTGATCAAGTGAATGTAATTGCTTGAGCTTTTATGGATGGGCTAGTAATAATAATTAATATTCATAACTCTGTCACTGTCAGATCCTGGACATTCACATTGGCTGTGTCAGGAACTCGACATGGTTAACGTAAAAGTATAATATGCAATTGCAAGCGTGCTGTATATGTTCTAATTGCTGGAACTAAACTGAACGATAGATTAACTATATATTGTATGTAGCTAATTTTTTTCTCGAGAATTTTATGGTCGGAATAATAGTAAATTGTGGACGCAAAAATAATTAAAACCAGCAACAACAGCAGTATAGTTGGAGCGTATTATGAGCAAGCACCGGAAATAATATCAATGATACTTTACTATTGTTGAGTCTGTACTGATCTTTTGATGTGGGGGGAAATTTGGTAAAAGGGCGAGTCAGGGGAGTGAAAATATTTGAGTATAATAATATTATTATAACGCGTCTCTGGTTTATATTGTGTAAACATTTTATTATTGCTACATTGATGGCGACTTATATTGTACATTTTCACACTGTTACTAAAACTACTTACTACCTTTAAACTCTTTGTGGCCATTGCCATTTACTAAGCATATATTATATATAACTATATGGGGTACTTAGAGAAATTGCTAATTTGCTTGTTAATTAATTACGAAAGACACTATATATTAGTAGTAATGTAAAAACTTACGATATACTAACTGATAAAATAGTCGCGATGTAAACCATTTCAGTTGGATATCATATGCCTATACACAGCCCATTCAGTAAGTTTTAGCCAAACTTGCTGATTGCAGGGAAAATAGTAATAACTCTTGCCTTGTATTCTTATTACGATTTTTTGGGTTGTATGCATCGTTTGTGTGTTCTCTAATTTTTAATGAGTACAAGAATCGTCTGAACTTTTTAATGATTTGAAGCAGTCTTGACGTAAATGGGATGATGGATTATATTGTTATGTGCTCTGTGTGTCAACCATATAATGCTGCGAATAAAATCGGTTCTGTTTTTGCCTTAAAATACTTCATGTTGCCCCTCAAGTATTTACTCAATTTTTTCATATGTCAATAATGCACCTTTATATTTTTGCATGTACAACGCTACATATAGGCAGTTGCACTGCAAAATAAGTTGTTGATAATGATTCAATGTTTATAATAAAAATAAAATAAAATACATTATTATACCACAGTGCATTAACTTTATTGACGTAAAGACAAAAGTCTGGATATTCACGCGAATTCCATTACATTTAATAATACTGTTTTGCGATTTGCAAGAATAAAAATGGCTTCACTGATTAGACAATTTATACATGAAAGTGCTCGTCAAGTGACGATGTTGTTAGGAAAGAGAAACGGGTAGTTTATGGAGAATTTAACAATGACACCGGCCGCCACGACAGGAACCTCGGTTGCTTCGGTATCCATGAGCACGGCAGCAGACGGCGCAGTAATAAGGACTCCTTGGACAATGAGTGTCACAGGGTTGAACCCAGTTGGCCGAAGTCTCTTCAACCGCTGAAAAAAATCACAAAAAAACATTACAATTTTTTAAAATTTGTATCGCTAATTATTAAATAAAAACAATAAAAATAGAGCTATTTGAGCTATTCTATAATGAGAAATATTTTTATTTCTTAGCTCTAAGAAATAAAAATATTTCTCATTATAGAAGCACATCATGGAGACTATTAAAAATTTACCCATCAAGGTTGTAAGAGCCACGACGAGCAAAACGATAGCCAGCTTCTTGTTCATGTTGCAAAAGTTTGACACTGGGGAGACTTGTAATTATTTAATGAAAAGGGAAATTTTGTACTAAATCTAACCCTTCCAAAATCTCTGCTTTTATACTACCGGGTGCCATCATTTTAGGCTCTGTATTCCTTCTAGAAATCACCGCAAAAGTAGGAAGAGCCTTGATGCGGTTAAGAAAATTTTTAGCTTTTCCCTATAAAATTGAGTAATATGATAACAAGACGTAGTAATTTCCAGCTAATATCATGCTAAAGAGTGAGCAACGTTTTCATTTGTGGTTAAAGGAATTTAAAAATGTTTCATTTATTTTTGCGTATAAGTATCTACATATAAGTACATTATAAACATCCGTTTGGGTTGAAAGAGTAGAAAAACATGCGTATCCGGTATGGATAAAATGGTGTAAATGGAGAATATTTTCCTATTAGGAAAGGAAGCGTAAAAAGTAAGACATTGCAAGGGGGCTTTGCAAAATTTTATCGTACGACGCTGGGAACATTTCTCGAGTTAATATACTTATTATAGTACCTATACTACCATGTTTTAACCCTCGATTATGGTCACCGGCTCTGTGAAATACAGATAATGGTAAATGGTATAATAATAACAAGTATGATACTTTAGTAAATACTAAATACAAATTGTAAAAACAGCACATATACACCTATTTTGTATTTAATAATAAATTCAATTTTACTATCAAGCATTTCAAATGAAACAACAAAAATTAAAGCATTCAAATGCATTCAGGTAGACTCTCTTTACTGTGTATAAGTATCTATATTTTAATTTTTCGGGATTATTAATGCATTCAATTCGTAACTCTATTGTAAGTTATCATTGGATACTTAACATGGGGTATTATAAGATAAATTATAACTAGGTAGGTATCTAGGTATTTCATTGACGGATGCACACATATAGCATATTTAGGGTAGTTAGTTAATGTTATCAAACTGAATAAGCGATAAGCCTCTATCTGTACATATAATTATATATGTCGTTACGTTTATCCATGTGAAGTTTTATCAGAAGTTAATTATTCTAGATGGGCATTGTGCTATATAAATGAATGAACTAAACGTAATCTTTCACCAGGTGTGAAAAATATTCAATTACTTTTGGCTACATAATACAAATCAGAGTTTAAATTGTTACTATGTATTTTACCCTATCGTTCCAAATTGAACCAAACCAATAGGATGACGCATACTTACGTATATGGATTATGAAAATCAGTAATACCTACTATTATAATACATAATTCAGTTTTCCTAAATTACATTAATAAATTGTATCAAATACTATGTGTAAGTACATACATATAACTGGCAATTTGGAATTTATATTATTTTCGTCCCTAAGCACAGGTTGTTAAATCATTACAGTGTCTTACTGGGGGAAGATCAGTCTCTTTTGTACTGACTCAGGAATAAGACGTTAATAAAGACATTGAATTGAATTGAATTGAATTACAAATAATTGTATTTATTTCAACCATTATGAATTCGGATAATTTGGTTTCATGAACTGCATACGGCCACTTTTAAACGTCCAGCTTTCGAAAGGTTGAAAAATGCATGAGTGAACATACAAGCTATTATAAATTACAGGTATGTACGTTGCGAATATTTCAAGGAAATAAGTGCGGAATTAAATATTGTCGTGATACGAAAGTCGATAAGAATGTCAAAGTATAGTATAGTATTATTTTAAAAGTAGTTTAGTTTATTTTCAATGAAAAAGTGGCGGTGCATATATTATATTAAATATTGTAAAAAACAGTCAGAAGTTCTTCAATTAACGATTTGAGCAGGCATGCGGAAGCAGACTTGGTGGGTTCCCTTGACTCCGCCAATTGATCTGGAGGTCAAAGCCCATTGGAAGGTCAATTTGGTCTAAGGGGTAATAAAATCAAAAGTAATAAGTAAATGTACATAGTAAGTAAAATATTTTTTGTCAGTATTTTCAAGCATTGTAAGTATTTTTGTCAAGTGTTTTAACTTACTGCTGGATAAGTATCTAGAACTTTAATGGAAGCAGAGTAGTGGTAAGTTCTGCCTTTAACAATGGGGCATTTGTTAGCCTCAATCAAATCTTGACAAGATTCCTTATTGACACCAGTCCATTCAACTTCAATTCCTCCAATGATTCCATAAATAGTAGGCTCCATAAATGGGGTGTTTTCTCCTGCAATATCCATGTATACGTGAAATCCATGCATTTGTACGCACAGAAATAAAAACGAAATTTATGTCACGTAAACTTACCAGCAGTAAATTTGATTCCAAAAGTGTACGTGTTACCCTTTTTAAGGATAATGTTACTTGCATCAGCAACGTCAGGGCTGTATACCTCAGAAATGGTACCGGTAGGCTCTTCAAATTATAAAAAAAACATTAATGTTTTGAATTTAAAAAGTCATACAGTGTAAATATAATACTAGTATGCAACTTACTGTCACTGCTAGCAGGGCAAGCGGTGGTTGTCAAAGTTGCAGCGGAAGCGCAGGCCAGAGCGGCAACGAAAACAAAAATGTAACGAAGCATGTTGAAGGTTTTGGTTTTGAGATCGACTGATTTCAGTAATTTTCTGCCGAAGACCTGAAGGCTTTGTGTGATTTAATTTCGATTTGCCGAAGATTTTATAGGCGAAATGCATCCGGTGTGTTCGAAATTTCACCTGTCGTTGAGCAGCAGGTGTTTGATAATTTTTTGTGACTGATTAGTGTTAAGTGCATAATGACTTGGTAGAAATGTATTGAAATACATGTAGCGGTATAGTAAGCATAATTTTGCCGATATTTTCTTTATTACATAGGGATGCACAAGTTACTGTTTTTATATAGTATCTTATCTTAGAACACAGGTGCCTGATTTAATACTAATCAAATCAAATATACTGACTAAAAAACAATTGAAATGGACACGAATACTATTCCTCACTTACGCATGATGTGATTTGGTCATGATCAAGTCATATGGTCGGAAATTTTTCCATCAAGATTTCTAACCCAATTTTGGTTGGGTGTCACATGAAGTGGAGATGGAGAGATATTTAAGCAGGTGTCAGGTTACCTTTAATGACGTTTAATGATGCACTTCAACAAAGATTGTGCTTATTAATGAACCAATTAATCAGCACATCAAAGTTTGACAAACATGACGGTAACAAACAGTGTAAAATACAAAATCCACCGACATGATGTATATTCAGACAATTTAATATGCATGTTTTATGTAGAATTAATCAAATTAATTAGTTTAATACACATTTGTTACAACCGTAAATTAAAATATTAACAAACTTTAGATTAGTAAGTATATATCTGTATTATACTAATTTATTAGGTCGATAAATGTTGCCTCATGCTTTAAAACCGTATACAGGTACATAGACGTTCTCAAGTTTCATATTATGCATCAAAATTTTCATTTCATCCTTATTATTGCTTTAATTTTTTAATCACGATTATTATAACCACTATAATAATTATGGGGTGATGGGTATCTCCTTTACTTCAGCTCTACGATTATAGGCAATGAGATTACAGTGACATCTGTTGCCTGCATTTCAACTTACAGAAGCCATGTCTTACCACCCAAAATGTTTTTCAAAATCGTTTGCAAAGAGCTGAAGAGGTGGCTTTATCCCGCATTTCAAGGACAGTTTCACATTGATGTATGTGGTGCTAATTATTGTTTAAAATTGAAGGTTAAGAACATAATAACGCGCAAAATTATTAAATTGAAATAATTATTGGTTTCTCATTTGCATTACAAAAAAAGATATCATACATTCATATCAGCATGGACTTAGGAATTACATGGTCTTAAAAGTTAACTGTCGGGAATCCCCACACGATCCCATCCAGTTATAGGTTATATGCAGTTTAATTATAAAAAGCTTGTCGATGCTCAAAAGCTTTTTTTATTCATTATTATCTCTGCAATCTGTGTAGACAAAATTCCTAGTAACGCCGCCTCTCGACTCAAAGTACAAAAGAGCTCTTCAGCAAGTATAATCTTAATTGACAGGCAAAGCATTGATTACATGCTAAAATTTCATAACGCTATGATGTATGTAGAACTATTTTAGAATGTAATATCCAGGCTGTTTTTAATTTGCAGGAAATTAACAAGTTTCCACACAATTGCTATTTCAACTTACTAATCCAATTACTTTGAAATGGCTTACGGGCTTATTGAGCAATGAATTGTTTCGTTTGACTGGATAATTGCATTCTTACATTTATAACATATGCATTTCATATATGGGGTTATATATGTATTGCCATTGTAGGTACACGCCATCCCCTAACTTACCTGGTAAGAGAAACGAGAGGTACAGATGTAATTTGCATCCATTCTACCTATGTATGTATACAAAAGGAAAATGTTCTTTCCAGATTTTGTACTTTACTTTTTCATTGTTATTTAGATATTGTCAATGGAGTACCAAAGTTCTACGTATATATAGATAAAGTCGGATTACATAACATACATTGTAAATATTGATATTAGCTCATACATAATAGAATTTATTTCTTCACCAGCACATGAATACATGGAAGTTAATGCCCTTGTGCATTGTGTGTAGCTTATTGATAAGAATATTAAATACAGATAGGATTGTAGGTAAATCGTTCGTGATCTTTAAATCATTTATCCAGCTTAAAAGTTATGTTGAGTTCAGGATACTGACTTTGTTAAATTCAGTGTTCGTTACAAATTCCACATTATCCCGGAGGAATCGCAGTAGTATATAGTTGCACTGGAAATTACAGGTAACACTTTTTCTAATTTAATTTTAATTACAATTTGTATTGTGTTTTTATAATCAAACTCTTTTGTTATTTTTAACCAATATCCAGACGTGGCCAATATGAAAAATCTTCTAGTCATTCTATGTTTGAGTTTCTTATGCTCTGTGGTCGTTGGAAAGATTCAGCAATTCGGGCAACCATGCAGTTTCCAAGATGAAACCTTATATTGTACACGATCCGCTGGACTGTTTTGCGACCCCGAATCAAGCACTTGTAAATGTCTTCAAGGAGAACTCGATACCAAATACAGTTACAACATGGAATGGGATACGGGGAAGAAGCAATGTGTCGGTGCTCTGAACTCCGCTTGCGTAAACGCTGTGGAAGGAGTGAAAGCCGTGGGATGTAAATCGGGTCTAACTTGTCAACAACTTCCAAATTACGTAGAATCTGTTGGTGTTTGTGCTGAAGGTCAAGGTGGAAGTGGAGGAGCCTTTACGCTGCAATTTTCCTTCGGTATCTTTGCTATTCTCACAGTGTGCCGTTGGGCGACAAGTTTTTAAAAGTATTTTAAAACTAAATTTTAGTTCATCCCTGGCCATGTTATGCATAACCTTTCAAATTATTTCTATGGATAATTGTTCCTGATATAGATATGTGTGTATCATTATTTATAAATAAACAAGTCCATTTGAATGAACTGTTGTTGTCATTAATCAAAGTCAATTTGTTTTCTCAGTCTCAATTTAGCACGTATGAAATACTGGCACCCTGTTGTAGCATCCTCGCGAATGAACATGCAATCAGGCTAAGAAAAATATACTGGGGGCACAATAATAATCCAGTCGTTGAGCTACAAACACCAATCTCAAATGTATAACTGTCCGAGCAATTTAGTCCAGCAGCACATTTTACTAGTAGCATGGACTTCAAAATACTCTTTATGACAATATTTTCTTCGGGTTTTGGGAAAATAGCATTGTTGCAATAGGAACCTTCCAAGGATTCACAGATGTTTTCTTTTTCATTCCAGATCATATCAATTTTGTAGCCATTTTGATGCCAAGTGTTCTTTGGACACTCACAAATCCCATCCACGCATTCTTGCAGGTGTGGACATTCATACTTCCATTTGCAACTTTTTTGTGTGGCATAACGGGTTCGATTCGGATTTATTGGATCCTGATTATAGCTGATCTTTGTAAGGAGGTCACTATTATCAGTCACATTTACGGCCACAGAAGTGCAGGAACCATCCCCAGCATCAAAGTAATTCTCAACACACTTACAGTGCCCCACTCCATGGGATTGCCCAAGTGCACGAACACACTCTGCATTCTCCAGGACACAGCGGAAGGGTTGACTTACAATGACGGAGGGTGGGACGTAAAAGCAAACAGAGTTTAACTTTGATACGCACTGTCGATGAACTTGATTCCAGGAAGTGTCCAGCGTGAGGTTATTTTTTAACAACGGCGCTTGCACATTTGTGGGACAAATACATTCCCCATTATGGCAGCTCCTGTAAGTTTTTAATGGCTTGCAGGTATTAATCACAAAGTCCAAACTGCAGTTTCCACTATTATGACCTTCCTCCTTTTCCACATCGTTATTTCCTCCGATGGAGCAAGTCACTCGAAGAAATACGGTTAAGAACCACAAAAATTGTTTAAAATAACTATTGGCAAAATGTGGTTTCAAACTCATTTTAATGATAATTATTAAGATTTTTTTATTTATTGTATTTATTATTATCTTTATAATCTTCCTGCGATTATAGTTACTACTACTCTAAATATTTATGAAATGAGAAAGAAACGATTGACTCCCTGCACGAGCGCATAAGCACATTATGATTAGACCTGAGCTTTTCCTGGAGATATTCTAAGATGGTTCAAGGGATTTAGGAAGCTAATTTACAAAGTGACAGTAATGAATCAAAAACCTAATGTAACTGACAATTTGGAAGCTGTCTGCATGCAAAATGTAAACTTGAATATATAAGTACAAAATGCACAAGTTACACATATATGGAACACATTATGTTGTTATTGATACTATTTATTTATGTTACGTACGTATGCAGTAATTAATATGACCATGTGAAAATAAAATTCAATTGCTACTAATTCCTGCTATGGACACACAGGCCTGGTTATGTACATACCATTTGGACCATTAATTATATTTATCATTCTATTATTTCATTCCATTAACTTATAATGGTCATTATAATAATATTTGAAGAACATCCTATGCCCATGGTTGGTCAATGAAGATTGTACAGGAACTCAGTTCATCTCATCCCAGTTTTACATGTAAAGCACAAACTGTGTGCATGAAGTGAAAATCACTTGTGTAATTAGGATTTCATCTTGAAATGTTTTCTACCTTTACATTGGAAATAAACATTATACCTTATGGTCCACTAAGAAATGTTCTGCTGCTTGATATGACAATAATTTGAATGTATACTGTAATACTGTACTATACTGTACAATACTGTAATTTTTTCTAAAACTGTATCAAAGTTTTGCCGTCCAGAGTTTTAGTTTATTTGTAAAGCACAAATATGTTGCATATACATATGTATCTAAATCTAAGTATAATGCTTTTTGGCTGCATGATCATCTTTATATCATTATTTTATTTTCCTGCTGAGCATTAAAAAAGCCAAAATACTATGTCAGTTTCCACTACGGATTTTTTCTTATATAAAAGTTACAATCTGATTAAATATCTTGCGTTGCAGCATGTGAATTAAGCTTACGTAGTAATACTAATACATATAAATTGAAATATCAATAAACAAGTTCTTATCAAAAAATGTGATCGCGCTTTGTAGCTTAATTGTATTTGTGGTATGTGGTATTGACACCCTGGAAAAGCGAAATATTGAATTACATTGTTCAAGTAAGAGCAATGATTTCTCTATTGCTTAAAATTCATTAACCCCATGACTTTGTAGGTATTTATCTTATTATTATTATTTTATCAGCATTGCACATAGATATATGACTAGTATTAATTAGTTGCTGGTATTCATGAGAATTTCATCGATTCGTGGCATTAATTTTTAGGAGAGATAAACAAGTAATCTATATACAAGGGAAATATCTAAAACGATCAATGTAATTTCTTAATACTCAAAATTTACTCAGCTTAAGACGTCGTAATAGAAGAGTTAAAAAATTCTACTTGTCTTGGGTGATATGAAGTCTTTATTGACTCTAAATTAATAATAAATAAAGTATACATTTCCTATCTAGACAGACTTTCACTATGCGTACGTGCCGACGAAATCGTATCTCTCCATGAGGAAGTGTATCTATCTATGTAAACATTTGATCAGTTTTCCTTTATAATGAAATTAGGCTTCCCTGAATTCTCCTGGAGTGAGATATAATTACCTTCACAAGAAGTCTAGACTAATCCCCTTCAAAAGACAAATTATGAGGTTATATGGGTAGGTATACTATAAAAGTATAAGGATCTATATATAAGTTCCCTTTATTTGGAATTTGTATATTTGTTTAGAAAGGGATTGCAAGAATTCGTGGAAAGGAAACTGTGACATCCCCAATAGTTTTAGCCCTAAATGACATTTCCATAAAGTAGCTAAGAATCTTTGTTCTAAACGTCGGAGTCTTCAGTGACGTTCCAGAGCGGGATCAGAAAGGTTCATGTCCCTTCAGTTGATTCGTATTTATTACGGCAGTGCACAAGTTGAAGGAGATCAAATTTCAGTTGTTTTGACTTTACGTTTATACGTTCGTTCAAGTTACATAAATCGCTTGCTAATAGCATTTTCTCCTAGACTAAACTAATATCGGGAAGGCAAAAATGGAAGGAAATATGGTAAACGTAAGTTCTTTTAGACGAAATTTTGCGACCGTTGTACCTTTTTGGGGAGTATTTTAGCAATAAGGGGACTTTACTTACACACTAAATTTATACTTTTTAGGCTACTAATAATTCATACGGATTTATTCAATATACTGACGCGCCGGATATTGCGATGTCCATTCATTTGGTAAATATTTTTGAAAATTGTTTATTTAAGTTTTTTATTTATTGATACTTATACTTATATTCCATGTAATTGCATGACCAGATTTTTTGCTACACACATCATATGCATATGTACAATATCTATAGGTATCTGAGAAGATTTTGTGCTACCTCCCCTTCCAAGAGTTACTCAATTGCTCTCTGGTCAGCCGCAGTTGGAATTTTACTTGTCGCGAATACCTGCGAGAGAGGAAGGTTTGCGTGGCTTCAATAAGAAGACCTGTGACTTGCAAGGAGCTTGAGAATTTCTCTAAATTGATCTCAACATCTGTCAACATTCCTTTCAATGGACTGTCCATTGAATTAACTCGATCCTGGCATACCTGCGTTGAATGCAATCCCTTATCAATTTACCAAACTATTTCCAGCAGAATTCCTTTAAGGAATATCAAGTTTCTGTGGCCGAAGATCATTAACTGTCCCACGGAACAGTTTATAAGCTACTTTCAGCGGTATTCATATGTTCTCTATTGTTTACCTAGTGTCCAGTATAATTATACGCAAACACATTTGGATGCATGGAGTCAAGTTGTTCCAGTGAATATTAATGCTACTGGAAACGTCACTACTAATAATCCATTGTACATGCACGGTGACTTTCTCCAGGCTAGCGGTCTCCATCCTGTCAGCTTAATTGTCTCTGAGACGCTAAATTTGATGTTGCAACAAAGCTATTGAAAATACTAATATTACTAATGTCGGGTGTTGGTACAAAACTGTATGTTTATTAGTATTTCCTTTTGTACAGCATGTTATAACTGCATTTTTGTTAGATTAATAATGCCGTTATACATGCTATTTGTTGTTATGTATACTTACATTGTATTTTTATATTTAGCAACTAAAATACTTATTGTTTTACTACGGGACGAGTAGTACAAATATACATGTTCCAAGTGTATCTCGACAGTTGCTGTGCAGAGGATTGTTAGGTACAATTTTAAGCTGTAAATATAGGGATTATAGTTTATTTACTTCTGGCAGGAATCTGTTTATTAAAGTTATGTTTTCATTTCGTTGTACCTACCACAGAAAAATAATTATTATACTTCATCGTAAGCATAATGTAGTAATGCACAACTTGCAGTAGGTAGAACGTAGTGCAATCTCATTAGGTATACACATATAAGTATACAGTTTCGTTATGTATAATTATACAGTCGTCAGCACTACTTACTTTCAAAACTGAGAATTGGGCTGGACTGATTCCGATTTCAGGTGTTCCTGATGGAAAACGTTTAAATGTAAAATTTATGTAGCTATGATATCCTTAATAATTAGATATATGTACTTGATAAACTTGTTATAATATATACTTGTAATATTAAGACATGCTAATCTATCTATACTTCTATACTTTGCTAATCTGATATTACTTCACAAGGAAATACGAACGGAGATTTTTAGTGAACATTTTACTACCAAGCCGTCAATAATAATTGGTAAATAATCCGTATTACAAGGGGATAATGGAAGATAAAAAAAATGCAATGTAAGCTTCCCGTCAAGCAAATAGTATAATATCACAGTTAGGGTAGATTCATGCGACAAAGTTTCATCTCGTTTAAACGCTTCACAATATGCATATGTATACCGGGCGGGTTACCTATTTTCAAATAAAGTAGTAATACTAATGTGCCTCACTGTAAATGTGCACTTAGAAACATAAAGAAATTATACCTATATTCTGTATTCACCACGCGGAGTTTTACGTCAATATTACAGAGAAATACCATTTCAGCTTTACTTATTATTCCATGTAATTACTGAGAACTAAAGGCTAATAACCAGAGACAAAAGAGATTATACTTATCTTTCGAACATGAGTCACATGCTGTATTGGAGTAATTAATTGGATGATGATTTAATAATGTCCATTCAAAGGAAGCAAATACTAGCATACCTTAGCTAAGGTATAAAGCAGCACAGCCATATATATACATACATCCACGCTTGAACAATTCCTGAAAATGATTATATTAAAATCGATGGGACACTTTTCCGGATAACAATCTTAAAAGTTTTGTCTGATGAGAGTAATTATTAAAATAATAATTGTATATTGGAACTACTTATGGTTGGCCTAAATACATTCCTACTCTCGTAGGTTGGGTCCACATCCAATTCTCATACTCAAAGAGGTACACAAACAGCTAAAGCAGCTAGCTATACATGCTCATTATATGAACTGGTCAAATTTGGAAATTTCGGTTTGGTCTCTTTAACTGATTATTAACTATTTAATCGCCTTCTAATCATGCTTTTGCGTATTGTCTCATACCATTTGGACCAGGGTAGTCAGTTTGAAAGATTATCGACACTGTAAAAGTGAGCGTCCGACATATAAAATGGAATACGCATTTCCTGCTGTACTGTATGGTGGTGGATACATGCAGTTTGTAGTTGTTTGTAGTGATATATTCGAAGACATTACATTCCACCAATTTATTTAAAAAGAATTATAAATATATGGAAGACACGAGGTTTGAAAAGAAGAATAAGTTTGTATTTCCAAACATTGAAAAATCAGTATTAAGTCTCATACAGACTGTTAATAAATATGTACAAGCAACTAGGAAATCATATTCACCGTTTTCTACATTACAATCCGCATCCACATTTGGGAACGTACATCTATGTGCCCAAGGTATTATATGAGTGGTCTGCTATCCTGCTGGCTACACCAGTGAGGCTGTCATATGACCAAGATAAAGAACAATTCGTCGTAACCAAGTGCAACCATGCTCAACGGGTGAGCTCTTCTTTGTAAAAATTATTAAGAATTTTATTATAATATTTTTATTTTAAATAATTATATTATACTTATACCTAGATGTGCTGCATTCTTGTCCAACTCTGCTTCTCTATTTCCGCTCTTCACACTATGTACGAGAAAGGATTGGATCTCATCAGCAACACGGCGTACATAGTGGCGTATTTTGATTTCATGAACGTTTCCGTCTTAAATTTGTACATCTACAGCCATCTGTACATTCATTGGTTCCGTCTTGATATTGTGGAGTCATACATCGGAATTATTCAGACTTCGCCATTATTAAAATGTTGCCGAACACCAACTTGGAAGGTATGTATATGCGTGTGCATGCTTTGAAATCGCATATATGTACATAATATGTAAACACGCAATTATTTTTTCCCTTATAATGTTAGTGTATTTACTAAATGAATTCATTGGTTTTAATAAGGCTTAATTATTTCCAGGCGGTTATGGTATCGGCTTTCATATGCTGTGTCGCCAGCTACATTTCTTGTGTGTGGTTTCTTGTAGTTTTTCAAATCGATTTTTCCAGTAAGCAAGCATTTCTGGCATCTGTAGAAGTCAACGCTAGAGAATTATTTTGGTATGACAAGATGGCAGCAGTAAAACCGCCCCTGCTTTTGTCGGCTGTGTCTGCGATTGGAAGATTCTACAATGCTTATTTCATTCACGTCCCATTGAACGCATTCCTCCACATTAATCTCTACTGTGTTTATTTTATTGCAAAGGATTACTTTACAGCCTTGATCAGGGAAAAGATGGAACCGCAAGAGGTTAATCAATAAACATATATATAAGTACAGATATATATGTTCGTTATATGTATATTATTTTTAGTTGTTAATGTTAAATTAAAACCAATAAATTCCCTCAGGCTTTGGACTTACTGGAAGATTACAAGGCGTTGATGAAGAAAGCCAATAAATATCTCACGCCGTATGTTCTCCACTTCACTATAATGACCTTGACGTTCCATTCCGTTCATCTCTTTGATGCTCTCAATACCCCCGTATTTATTTGGAAGATAAATATGTATATTTACATCTGTTACCTTGTCAATTTCTTCCTTTTGCCACCCACAATGCTCATTAAGGTGTGTAATTTATACTTTAGTAAAATATGAAAAATAACAAATGGTTATGAGTACAGCATTAGATTTGAAATATTATTAGTTTGATTGTGACTTTTGTTTTGCTAATTTCAGACTCGAAAAATAAAGAAGTGGCTATGGAAAAATAACAATTGTGTCAAATTGGCTCATCAACAACTACAGTCAATTCTGTACGACGTTTTAGATTTTCAATTTGGGATAAAAGCAGGACGATTTTATATAGTGTCTGCTGATTTGTCCGGACTGGTAAATATTTATATATAAAATAATTTCTTCGATACATGATATTACTTGCAAGCTTTTTTACTTCAAATGTTGAATTATTCCTGTAATTACTGTGGTGTGATGTACCTACTTACAGAATAATTAAAATCCGTCTTCCACGTGCAATTTATTAATAATAAATCATTGTTATTTTCAGATTGTGGGCAACATGATTTCCTACTCGATGTTGAATATACTAGCGGCTAAATAACGAAATTTGTTTTTCCCCAACACTGATGTTAGTGTTTAACCTGTTATGAGAACAAGCACACATGTATTAGAAGTTTTCTGCTGTAAAAGTATAATAATTATTAGGGTTTAGTTTTACTTAATACTGAACTTTCTGTACTTTAAGAAATATGAGCCACGTTTTTATTAATGTAAACACTTAGTATGTATATGTGTATGCATGGTGTTTACAGCGTAATTTAGAACTTAAAGCGGATAACGTGTCAATATTCAGTTCACCTAGGTGGTCATGCCTACGTAAGAACTGTCCTCTAATTATTTATGCAACTACTTAAACACAAAAGTATGTAAACATTATCTGCTTATGCATTATCCACAGCATTTATTGCAGTGAAATTGAATGACAAATGTGTACAGAAGCTTCAAAGAAGTTACCCAACGTTGAAAATCAGACCGGATAGAGCTCCTCCAGTAGCAAGAGTATGTGCTACAAAAATTTTATGTGGGCTAATAGCTTTTCAAGCATCTAAAAATAAGTTTCCCATACTTATGCTATCCAATTTAGTTGCATGAATCAGGTTACTTAAGTAATTTAGATGTACACACATAATGAGAAACATGAAATAACGTAAGTACACATTACTTTTGTAAAATTACAATTGTTATTACAGGAGTCATTGAAAACTTTCACAAATAATTATCTCTCAATACATAGAATTTGAAGAATCTGCACTACACTGCTTAAGTTACAATTTCGTAATAATTAGTTTAGCCTTTAATGTGCCATAAATTATGTAAATATTTTACATTCACATTTCAAACTCTTATTGGTTTGACGACTTCGTTAGTGCAAGTATTGTAGACCCATAGCTTAGTGACAAAATTCGGAATTTAAAATTTATACTATATAAGTCAGTTGTAATAATCATTTAAATTTGTAGTAGCTGTAATAAAATGTATACTTTCTTGAGACTTTTAAACTATTTTTCGCCGTACATTTTATTTTTGGTTATACCTGGAGAGGCTGGTTCAAGGCCCAGTTATATTTTTCCAGATAACTTATCAAAGTATGGAGAGGCGGGCTCGGAGTAAGATTTTACTTGGAATATTTATTTTTAATTTTTTTATATCCCTCGAATACAGCACATAATGACAAATAATAGTCTTCTATAAAAAAGACACACATCTAATTTCACTAATGAAGTGAAATTCATCTTACACTAATCTTACAGATTGGGCCACACAGGACACTTTTGCAGCCCTCATTCGTTGATCTATGGAACCACAAAGATTGATGGACAATGTCCTGCGGTTTTAAAAACTGGTAATAATTCCTATCGAGCTTTGGTGTTTGATCCCATGAGTTGTCACTGCTATCCTGTGTATTCTCAAGTAAGTTCAAGTTACATAAGTCTCTAGCACCTTAATATGTAATTATATTGTTTTGAATAATTTACTATTTTATCTATGAGATACTTGCAAGTAAGTAATTAAATTTGTAATAAATCTCAATTTAAAGGGTCCTTGTGCGCCTGATCAGTGGCTGGTTGTTAAGGACGGTACATACAAATGTGATCTGAATCCGTGTCTTAACTTTCAACACCACCGACTAATTAATGCTGAATTAATACAATTTCGTGGAACATGCGTTGAACTGAATAAACCCCATGCCATGTGTGGCAGATTCGAGCATGTCACCTTGGCGGAGGACGGTTTTACTCCAAAATGTACACTAGTTCCTGGTCAGGACGACGTTGGCTCCCTCAGGTCAATTGCAGGTGTCAGTAGGAGTAAACCCTTAAAATGCCCAAGTGGCTACAAGCTATCCGGGGACCAAGAGTGCTATCCGGTGGTACTATTCGAAGATGTTCAACTGTAATTACGAGCTCCCTCTGATGTGACATTTTGGTGATTGCTTCGTGCTCTAGCTGCTTTTTTATAATTTATAAACATTTTCAAATGCATATTATACTGAATATTTGTGTAGTTATAAAAACAGTTCTAAGCCTTCTTTATATTTTCCCCTTATAAAACTGATTCCGGATGTCTAATAAATCTCAAATTCCAGACCAAGCAATCGCTTCCTGGTAGCATATTTTTCTAATAATTATTATACTTATAATTACTTTTTCATATAATGAAGTAAGTGAACGCGTGCACATTCACATCGATGATCCCCCAAAGTGACCATACTGCATACATCAATAATGAAATATTAGAATTAGAAATAATATGATAATAAAATCACTCAAGAATTTGTACTACTAGCCATTTTGTTTTTCTTTCATAAAAAGAAATAATCAAGACAATTTCTATTTAGTAATAATGCGGAAATAAACTAAAAGTACATACGCATCGGTAATAACTCTCTAAATGGTGGTAGAGCAATATGAAAGGAGAAATATCAGAAAATTAATAAATTTTTCTATTATCACTTATTATGATTACATCATGCATTAAAATATTGAATTTAATAAGAAAGTTTCGACGAAATTATTATTCCGTAGTTGTTACAGGACATTAGTCACTTAAATTTTCTCGCAGTGAATTTCGAAATATTGAAAGCCCTAATGCTACAAGACTTACATTTTTCAAAAATCTGTTTAAGTTTTATGCAAATTCACAGTACGTTGTCACTTTTTATTACAACTATCATGCCGACTAATAAGGCATTACAGTGTTTTGTGCATAGTAATCAGTTTCACCGATACTAGTGTTAGTTGAGACTGTAGTACTTTGTATTGTATTGACAGTCGGTGGGGTACTCATAACTGTAGTGGATGAGGTAACTGTGATATTAGTATTGTTAACTGGGGTGGAAGCGGTATATATGATGGCACTAGTGTTTGCAGGTAGAATGGTAACTGATGTGGCATTGGTAGCTGTGAAAGCATTATTGTTAATCACTTCATTGTGAGTGATACCTGAATTGTCTACCTCTCCATAGTAATCATCAAAGCTGGTAGTAGCCTCCGTTGGCTTAGTGGTGTTTTGTGTAACACTGGAAATCGTTGTGATACTGGTAAGTAGAGTGGAATTGTTTACTGTCATGATGTTAGTAACTGAAGTGGGAGAGGTAACTGAAGTGAGAGTAGAAACTGAAGTGGGAGTGGTAACTGAAGTGGGAGAGGTAACTGAAGTGGGAGTGGTAACTGAAGTGGGAGTGGCAACTGAAGTGAGAGTGGTAACTGAAGTGGGAGTGGTAACTGAAGTGGGAGTGGTAACTGAAGTGGGATTGACAGTGGCAACTGAAGTGGTTTCTTCTCTGGAGAAATCACCATGGTCGGTAGTAGTAGCTTTCATTGACTTGGTGTTCCGTGTTTCATTGGAAATCGTTGTGGTACTGGTAAGTAGAGTAGTTTGGCTGGCCACCTTCGCACCATTGCTTTCAAAGCTTTTAAGACCAGTCCCAGCCTGAAGGCTTAAACTTTTCTGATGAACGTTGTAAATGACAGTAGTAGCTACCGTCAAAGACACAACTAATGCTACTCCCCATTTTACCCATTCCGTAGTCGAAGTAACCGCCGCAGCTCCACCGTCTCCACTTGACGCTTTCTTTGGATCGAAAGATCTATTGTTGGCTCGTTCACAGTCCTCAGGCAGTGTGCTCATTCTAATTGACTCCACCATCTCCATTGATGAATCGTTTTCGCTACGAAATTTGAATGTACCAGCCTGAAATTCAATATTTTGTTTAAGATTAAATTAATTCCGCTTTAATATTTCAGTCAACAATTATTAATTGAGATTAAGTATTGATTGTAAGGTACGTACCATCATGAACGATTTTGAATACTGACTGAATATTCTCAGTTTGAGGATATTAGAACTTGGTAAATAGGATTCTATCTACAGCAGCTAATACAGAACTATAACAATTTACCACATTTTCCTTAGGATTCATATAACTAAAAGAAACGAAAAATAAGATAAGAGCATTCCTTCCAATATGCAATGGAGCTACCAGCTTTACAAATATATATGCAATATAAGTATGAATTATATAAGTATGTATGCTTTTCGCTTTAAACATTGTGTCAAATTAAATCGTTGTAATTATTAGTGGTGTCTAGAGTCTATAGTTAGGGCAGTTAAAGTTTAATCCAACCTGCAGAACATCTGAAGGGGTTTAATAGGATACTTATATAGCTTAACTTTAAAGTTTGATTAAGATATTTTTCTGTTGAGTAAGCGAATATTTCTGGAATCGGACCTAACCGTGGTTTGTCTTCACCAGAAACTTTCGGTTTTCCATGACCGACATAGTTTATTTGTGCTAATCATGTTGGTTCATATAGTTTGGTAATCACATGGAAAGTTTCCCGAACAACTTTTAATATTATGAGTTTTCTTTATTTTACTTAAATTAGTAGCTGTTGGTAGGCATGATCAAAGGCAAGAACCACATAATACCGTTCTAAACTGGAAGTTCTTTAAATCATGCATTTCTCTTCGGTTAATTTTTATGAAGCAGTCATTGATATGCAGTTGTAGGGAATTTGGCAACTCATTTCCTGTTGAGTTTCTAGTCGATAAAATATTACAGGGACTGAAGACTTCACAACAGCTACATACATATCTACGTATATAATGTGTACTCTTGTTTTTCGATGTAGTTATAAGTTACAACAGTCAGTTACTCATTGTATATAAAGTCACCCGGCTCCGTTCATATCTTTGTCATAAAAATTCCAGTACATATAAGTACATGTGTGCAACATTATCACTGTCATGTTAAGTAGGCATGTAAGTACAAACCATTAGCTCAACTAATAAACAGAAACTTGATTATGTGGGGTGTAATGTAGCAAAATACTAGCTATTTTCGCTCCTGCCATGGCTCAAAAATACTTTTATGGTCTGCAATTGAACATATTTTATGCAAATAACAAAACTGTAGAGGGTGCGTGACGTATTCAAAATTAGCTAACGTACTTTAAACAAACATATGACATTTCCAAGAATTTATAGACATACTCATTTGATACCCAAATTATAAACAATAATAATTATTAAAACCTACAAGCGTTGTAACAAGTTTCACCTTGGTTATAATATTAAAGAAAATATATTCGATTTGCGTATGTGCTGTTTGTAAAGTAATGTAATCA
Organism: Lipothrix lubbocki; assembly: GCA_034696945.1. Taxonomy (NCBI): domain Eukaryota; kingdom Metazoa; phylum Arthropoda; class Collembola; order Symphypleona; family Sminthuridae; genus Lipothrix; species Lipothrix lubbocki. The sequence goes on from JAQGAK010001068.1 coordinate 37,415, forward strand.
ATATGTTCGAGCAATATAATGTTGACAATGCATGAATTGTAAATATGTAAAAATCTGATTCTAATAATGTTGTATTTTCGAATAATGTATGCAATAGTAAGGTAATTTCGGGCACGAAGCGACAGTAACTAACGTAGCGACCGTAGAGATATCAAGCAACAATCTCACTAAAATGCTACATAATGGGCATGACGCTACTGCAAAGGCATGATGCTACAGTGAAGGCATGATGCGACTGTGAAGGTATGAGGCGACAGTGAAGGAATGATGCGACAATGAAGGAATGATGCGACAGTGAAGGCATGATGCGACAGCGAAAGAATAAGGCGAAAGTGAAGGCATGATGCGACAGTAAAAAAAATTATGCTATGCAATATAACTGGGGGGACTTGAGTGTATTGGTATTGGTTGTATGATGCGATCGTAATTACATGATGCGTTAATGTAGGCATACCACATATGGGAACACTGTGCATAATACTATATACATATGGATACACATGGTTTTTTAAAGTGATACTTACACCTTTACCTTTGATATACATACGGATACGCATCATATTATATATTTTGTAAATATTTTGAATTACATACAAATCTGCGCCAATTATCAATTAAACGACCATTGTGCCAATTATTTGAAATTTACTATTCATATTAATTCCTCGCCCACTGCTTATTATACTTTTTTATTTCCTTGCAGTGTTTTTATTTGCAGTACATACACGAGCTATTATTATAACAATGAACAGATTTAGTAAAAACCTGGTTTGATTTGAAGGAAATAAAATAGCACGATAATTTATAATTAGATAATCTTACATAATTCTTTTAACGGTAATCATAATGAATACCATATTCTATTTCGCATTGTTTCGTAATTAGAATCTTTACCACGATAAGTCAATCAAACAATTACTATAGATAAAACCAATACATAATTAAGATCTTTAGATTATATACTTTTCATTATAAAATAGTTATAAAGGTTTTCCCACATTCATAAAACGTCAAACGCTTATAATCATTATGCAACATTTCGCTTAACATTTTAAAAAATTTAACATTTTGGTAACAAACAAAAGCTAAATACCTTCTTCAGTTTGTTTTATCACAATTCATATCTTATCAATACATTCTATAGCGTCAAACGAAGCATTAAGTTATAGTCGTAATCTATACATGGGAGTACTGATTCTTATTGGGTAGAATTACTTTGGTTCTTTCTTGACGCCAGTCTATTCTTCACACTTTCGCTGGTAAGAATTTCAGATTTTCCTGCCTGACGTCCTCCCTTACGGGCTTGAAGTTGCCTTGCTGTAGGCAATGGTCTCAAGGAATGAGGAGTGATCTAGAATTGAAAAAAATATTTAGAATAAAGAAGTTTAAATTGAACTGGGCGCTTTACAACTACATAAAACTGAATTACCTTGCTCGGATCTAAATCGCTGAAATATACAACAGATGGTTTTCTTTGTATTGCCCGCCTGAGTATTCTTGATGACTTTATAGTCGAAGTTCGGTCTTTATTACTCTGACGTTTAGAACTTGTACTGTAGCTACAACCTGCAGTTGCAACTGCGTTCATGCTCAGTCCAGAAACATTTCCCATTAATTCTCGTTCCTTTAATAAAAGTGCTTTTTCTTTCATCAGAAGATCCTTTTCTCGTGCAATTAGTTCCTTTTCTTTGCGAATTAGTTCAAGCTCTTTCTCTACATTTGGTAGTTGGCCCACATCATCTGAATGTGTTCCTGCAACAATAAAGCAAAACAAAATATTGAAACGACTTTGTCAGGGTCTAAAAACTTAATCAGTGTGAAAACCCAAATCATTTGTTAAAGCAAATAGATCAAGAATTTGGGTAAATTGTGCTAAAAATTCTTTACGTTATAAATTTAGTTTCAGTTTATTACCCATTTCATTAAACATTGTCATACTTGATTGATTTTGAGCGTTATTATCTTGTCCAGCATCTGACGGAGTATTTTGACAAGTGTTGCCTTCACTCTCATTTTGTAAATTATCTATATCAGTTTGAAAATTTGGCTCATAAATTTCAGTGATAGGTTGATCTTCATTGTTAGAGCTTGCAGTCGCTCCTTGGGATTCGTATACATGACCTTCGTCGTCGTCGTGGCCTTCATGTTCATCACAAGGTTCCGCCAAATTAGATGTAAGTTCCCCGAAAACCTGAGCTGGAGCATAGTCTTTAGAAGTAAATATGTCTCGATTGAAAGGACATATCCCGGAAGCTCGGAATCCAGCGATGGCGTGTTCTTTTTTTGCAGACATCATGTATGCTTCTGTAAATAGTCGAGGAAGAATAGTTTCCGTTATAACTGATGGAGCATGTCTGGAGAGCCACATATGTTGTGCTGTACGTAAACCACGTTTGAAGGGACCAAAGACCGCAACGTCCAATGGCTGAAGTTTGTGTGATGTGTGGGGAGGTAAGGATACCATTGTCACATCACTTGTGGTACACAACTGGATAGCTTCGTAGGTCACATGGGAAGTGTGATTGTCGAGTATCAAAAGCACCGGCTTTTCTGATGATGGAGATGCGTATTTAACAAAATGATCAAGCCATTTTAAAAATACTTCTTGATTTGACCATCCCGATTTGGTACAAGTTCCAACAGCCTCATCAGGAGCATCAGCAAGCATACGTGGAAGAAACTGCTTTCCGGGAAACACTAAGAATGGAGGAATAAAAATTCCAGCAGCGTTGCAGCATATCATTGCTGTAATAAGCCTTCCTCGCTCCCCCGATGAAATCCTGCCGACATACTTGGCGCCTCTTTTAGCGATGACAGGCAAAGGTTTGTGGCAAATATTAAAGCCAGTCTCGTCCATATTGTAAATGCAATCTGGGGTGAAATTTTTTGATTTCATGACATGCTCTACGTTGTCAAAGAAGATGTTCACTTTTTCCCTCGTGAAAGACTTAGCTCTGTACATGCTGGTCGATTGAGGAGACCGAAACGTTATGGAGTTATTTCTTTTAATAAAATTGCGCACCCAAAAATATCCAGCTTTTTGAACATCTTTATTGAATTTATTCGGCTTCTGCAAGCGTTTAGCGAAATCGAAAGCCAACGACCTTAGTTCTGGTCTGCAAAGCCCTAAAAGCCTAATAATAAATAAAGCTTTTAAACTACAAAATTATTTTATTGCAAAAGCGTTCGTAGATACTCCTAAACTGATCGAAATCGGTAATATTTCCCCATTAATTAACACCTATATTAACATTTTACCTTGAACTAGCTTCTTCGAGATATAATTGAAGTTGTTGTTCTTCATCCTCCGTGAAAACAGGCTTGAATCCGCCATTCACAACCTTTGCGGGATCTCCTCCGTCCAACTTTATGCGGACCTTCCTGTCAATAGTTCTAGATGGGACACCGAACTGTCTTGCTGCGTTCCTTGCGCTCATGCCTGAAAGCCTCGCCCGGACCGCTGCAACAACTTGATCAACTGTATAATTCCTCCGATTGGATTTCTTCTTGTAGTTCGAAACCACTAGAATTTAAAAATATCAGTTATAATTTAAACAGTATTAATTTTACTAGCGCGAAGATAAAAATACAATTCTTGCGGAATATTCCAAAACAATTTTAAACGAAAGAATAATAAATTCAAAGATAAATATGAAGCACAATTGACCTGAAAAACTCACTTACTCTTAACCAAATGACAATTCCAAACTTGTCTTCAAGTAATATCGTCCCAGCCTCAGTCTTCGATTTAATTTACGAATATTAATATTTCGCACTTCGTTGTTGATGAAGGATTGATTATTAAAAGTTGATGCAGATTTCGGGAATCAACGATTCCCTACTTTGCTGACTTACACGGAAAAATTACAATTTACTGAGATGATGAATCGAAAATAATGCAAGAATATCAAATTAATTCGGAATAAAGAGACGAAACAAAGAACGTGTATAAGCTTGAGCCAAGATGGAGGAAATTCGATTACGAAATTATGCTGAAGGTGGTGGGAGGCAACGGGAAGGAGCAACACGAGGGAAAGTGAGTCTGAGCAGAA
>JAQGAK010001069.1:0-41445 GCA_034696945.1 Lipothrix lubbocki
ATAAATTCAAAAAATTAAAATTTAATAAATTCAAAAAATTAAAATTTAATAAATTCAAAAAATTAAAATTTAATAAATTCAAAAAATTAAAATTTAATAAATTCAAAAAATTAAAATTTAATAAACTAAAAAAATTAAAATTTAATAGAAAAAATCAGATTAAATAGATTTAGAAAATACAAATTAAATAATAAATTCTAGAAAATAAAAGAGCCGCAAAGTACTATAGGGTCAAAGCCTATGTGACAACCTGGGAAAAGAGTTCTCGAAGAAATTGAAAACTGTGAATGGTACAATTGAGAGAATTTGAGAGCTGAGGAAGAGTCACGTAATTTAAGGGAAGGAGTTTTTACCTCTAAGTCTACTTTAAAAAACCATTACCCCACTCTCGTTTACCTTTGCACATATGTAATTATATACATATAGAGAGCTAAAGGAATTGACATACACGCACCCACCCACACACACATGCACACAAAGGACAATGTAAACATGGACAGAATGGTGAAGGAGTGTGAAAAAGTAATTATCCTGTTAACTCTTTTTTTATTGGGTCTTGCTTTTTCGCTCCCTGCTCTCACAAAGTGGGTCTATTAAGTACATATATATATATATAACAGATTGAGTATTCCATCGGGAGGAAATCAACAGATACGGGGGTTGGGAAGCATATGTGCATGTGTGTAAATATATGTTCCCTGGAGCTAGAATCCGAGAGAGGATTAAGGTTGTTCCGTATGCAAAAAGTGTTACAAATAAAATAAGGAAGTCACGGTCGTTACGATTTTTCTTTGTTCCAGCCATTCTGTGACTTGACTTTCATCTCTCTTTTTTCACTATTTGCCTCTTCTTTTTACCGTTATACTACTTCTCCCCTCATTCAGTTTCTGCAATCCTTTTCCATCCTTGTACAATATATTCGGTTACAAAATCCTCAATTCTGCTATATAGAATTATATCATTATAATATATCCATATATAGTTTAGCATCGTATAGATATGTATATCTTATAATTTTTATAGTAGTTAGTATAAAAATCATTATATAAGCATACTCAACCCACGCTGTCCCGATCTTTTTTTTAGCCCGAATCCATGTGCACTCTTTTATATGTAATTCCGTAGTCGTATCTGTAAAAAATGCTCCGCATCTCCACAATTATATCCCAAGGACCAACTACTACCTTTTTATTTACAAAATTTGCCATTAGACTCCTCAGCCCGGCTTTCCCCATGACAAGTCATAAAACACGGACAGGGACGGCGGCAGCAGCAACAACAACTACAACAACAAAAGGAAGACATTCAAGGGATTTTGCAATTTCTCCTCAAGCAAAAAGCAATAACTGACTAGTTACTCTTTATACTACTGTTACTTATAGATGAGCAACGAGCAGCAGCATCCTTAGTTTGTGTTCCAACTGTAAACTAAGTATATGTATCTCCGTAAGTGCATCGTGAATTTAACGGAATCCGGAGGATTACGTCGTTTCATATATAGATATACACCTGCGATGTTCCATACATATACGCGATATCTGCTAAGGATGAACAATGTAATACTATACAAGAGCACTGTTACATTACGTATATAGTAATAGTGTAGAAACAGTGTATATGAAATATGTACACAATACCACATGTTATATTATTCTACAGTGAGCTATGTGTACTGTATACCAACAAGAAGTGAATGAGTATTTCATAGGTATATCTATAGCATACTCTTATATTGTACTGAAACGACAGTGCATATGTATAGCTAAGCAGAACAAAGCATGAACGTAAGTAGCATGTAAAAGCAAAGTACATTAGATGTAACAGCAGATCCGCGGAAATCAGAGCTTACAAATGAAAGGCTGCTTACACTTTGAGCTGCACGAAGTTAGAGTTATTGCTGAGTTGCCGGAATGCATTTCCTCTGTATCTTTGTCTAGAGGAATGTCGGAGAATTACAGGGATCTTTTCCTTTCCAGAGACAAGGACCGTCGAACATTTTCCTTATGTACTGCTTTTGTGTGTCATACTTTATATTTGTTCATGTACTGCATATAAGGTGTCATGTACTGCAAGCATATATAGCATGTTTGTTTATATCATATTTATTTTCTTATACAAATCACTATAACATGTATATGTTCACAAATACAAAAGAGCTGGAAAATTATAAAGAACAAGCTACACACATTATGTAATGCATCTGATACTTGTTTGTACACTGACAGTCCTGCCTCCGACACGGGGACAGCGGAAGGAAGGGATGAGAAATGCATTCTTTTCTATTTTCATAAAGCTAGCGACACTAACACTGACATTATCACTGGAGATGAAGTACTTCAGGGATTGGAGACAAGCAGCCGGAGCTTATGGAAGGTGTTATACCCCTTCATTTTACCTTTATAGACACGGTGAGGCTAGTAACTACTTGATGCTGACATAAGATGGATTTGTTGAACTATGGGAAAAGCATCCAATACGTTTACGCTCCAGCCCAAACAAGCCGTGTTAAGGTGTATAAGAGAAAGAGAGAGAGAGAGTTTCAATATGCTTAGGTTACCCAGAATGTTTACAGTACATACCTGGTGTATACATTATGTTGACACTACATAATAGACGACCTAAACAAAATGTTGACAGTACATATTGCTGAAAATGTAGAAGTTACATCCTGGAAATGTTGACGTTACATACTGGAAATATCAGCCTTACAACTTGAAATGTTGAACAACATACTAAAAAAGACTCAAAATATTGACGCTACATACGGAGAGAAAATGTAAGCAGAAGTTACGTACTGGAAATACCCAAAAGACCCAAAATGTTTATGATACATGTACCACGACGACTCACCGTACACCTTATAGACGACTTAATATATTTGCTCTACACACGGAAGATGCAATATGTTTACCCAGTGGAACAAGGGTGCAATATGTTTACATGGAGGGAAGAGGAAGCAATACGTTTACACACTGAGCCCAGTATACGCAATATGTTTACGCCATGGACGGAGGATGCAAACGTTATGTTTACAAGATGCTACTTGATCTACTGAGATGGATAAAAAAGGGGGCGTAAAAACTCTTTACAAAATAAAAGATGAAACGAGCGTCATTCCAAGTAACGTAGGAGTAGAATATATATATCTACTACAGAAGCAAATGATGATGGAGTGTTTTGTACATCTGTCGTTCGTCACATTTACAGTCTCCTAACTAAGAGTCAAGATCCTTTATCTAATTGAAGAAGTCATTTTTACGGACCAATGATTCGGAGAAAGAAAGTTGTCAGTGAAATAGTTCCCTTTACATTGCAACTTTTTCAATGGAGAATCTTATTTTCAGTGTAGCAAACCAGCTGCATTTTCAAGGGAGATCCAACTACATTTCAGGGCAGAACCACCAAATAACAGGATTTTCACTATAAAATCAACTGTACATACATGTTTTCACGACGAAATCAACTATACTCGAAATCAACTTTGAATTTGCACATTTTCCATAGCAAAGCAACTGCCCTTGTGTATAAAACTATAGCTCTGAATTTTCACCAGCGAACCAACTGTAGAGAGGAAATACATCGTATTCTCGGCTCCCGACCTCCTAAGTCGAAAATCCTTGTTAATATGGATGGAGTATGGAGAAAGTAGATATATTTAATCCTACGGTTCCCCACTATTTCGAATGAATGCTAAGTGTAAACGTGAAATTCAAGGAAGAAGTTCGTCATGCAGTCAAACAGAAGGAATAATGCAGAAGAGCATAAGAGTCGCATCCCTTTGATGAGCTACTCAAACTGAAAATGATGTTCCCTTTCTTTATCAACGGGTCTGGGCATTTTACACATATTTCTAGTACTCTGCTCCTCAAAAGGATGCTTATGGCATTTTTGTATCATCTCTCCTTTTAACTGTCATATCATCCGTATGATCATTCATGTATCCATTCATAATTCACATTAAACTTTTCATATTAAACTTGAATCACACATGCGGATTGTACTCTCAATACACTTTCACGTTTAATGTATAGCTACTTATACGCTTGTTTTCCACTGAAAACTTGCTCCGTGCTCTTGAACCTTCACATAGTCAAGAATAAAGCGCCGTCACGAAGGTTGTAATATGCTAATGTCTTACATACATGTAATAGTATAGTACTATAGCTTTTATATACAAAATTAGAGCTTTGAAAAACATAATGCACAGATAGAACTTGTATATCACATTAGATTTGCTTTTAAATATATCACGAGTTTCTCTCCACAGTTCGTGCATTCCGTACATCAAATTAATCTTCTATATTTACTTTTCACAGAGCGAAGCACACAGTGGTAGTGGATTACTAAAGAGGAAACTACCGAAAAGTTTAACGACTTCAAACTGTTAGCAGACATGAAATTATTGCAGAGAAAGTGTCTGCATATAGGTTACAGGATGTTTAGAAAGAATCTCTGAGCGATACGGAAATTATACAGAAAGAATCTCTGAACTGAACGATACGGAAATTATAAAATAAGAATATGTACAAGTCTTTTTGTAAGTACATGATTACAATGGATATAGGAATGAAGCGACAACTGGTCACATTTCATACACACACTCACATGAATACTTATCGTTAGTAGTAATCAAGCCTTCAATAAGCGTCGCCGGTTCTTTTGCAAAAACCAACAAATATAACTTTTGGTTAGGAGATGATATCTATATAAATCCGACACACACACACTAAAACCTGATCTCCTTTGTATCTGGTTTGTAAAATGCTGGCCATCTCTTCCACCGCACTACTCCATTACACATTGATGTTTTCACATTAACGTTCATGTTAGTTATTTACGACTATACTGGAGGCTTTTTGGAATACACTCCCAACTTAACATCCACCATCTGGTTGAGCACAGCTTGACAGGGTAGATGTTTCTTTGACCCGGAATAAACTTTTGAAACAAAATTCTCATCAAACTTCAGCCAAGGCTTATCTTCCCCGGAACTTCAACTGGTCTCTTTTGAACGACTGAGAATTAGACTACCAACTATAGAACCAGCTGTAGAGAGAAAGAATTTTTTAAAAATTCAAATTGTCCCCCATTTTAATTAAATTCTCTTGTAACTATACTTTGTGACAAACATTACAACCTCGGGTAAGTACTGAATGCCACTTCAAAAGTCTGAGGAAAAGTTGCGAGTTGAGAGATGGGCGAATGTAAATGCGTAGGCTCTAAAAGTGTATAGTTAGTTTCCAAAATAAACAAAATGAACATTCAGTTTAGCTTGTTTTAGTATTTCCTCTATTTTCCATGTCTTGCTGTGCTTGAAATTGCCTTATTAAAATTAAATACCTTGGTTACATTCCACAGGTTTAGTATTTTCAGCTCCTTGATCCGTTGATTTCCCAGCACGAATTCCAGAGCAAATTAGAAATGACATTGTATGTCAAGAAAATCTACGGCCAACACACCATAAGGTAATTTCTAGCTTTGCAGATTCTAGTTTCCCAAAGTTGATTCCAACTTCAGAAAGTATTATAACGTTTAAAAAATAATAAAAACACAATTAGAAAGGCATCAACTATATGGGCTATCACAATTAAAAATTATTTTGTCACAACATGTAGTGCAGAGACATTTTTGCTGACATTACAAGCTAATAAAAATGTTTTAAGAATGTAAGGGGAAAAACATGCACTTAAAACTTGACACGTTCGCTGAATTGTAAAGGGCAAAAGCCTCTTCACATAGAGAAAGTGTTCGCTTTTGATTCTAAATGGGCTTGATACAGGCAATTAGAGCATTTTTCCTATTATTGTTCTCCATGAAGTGTTGTCCATAAAATGTTCTACATAAAGAGCGGAGTGAATACATGAAATCAGCTGTGCTCCAGCCATCAAGTTCTTTACACTTATTATACTACACGTAGTTTGAAGTGTTACGACTCTGGGAATACAAGATACACAATAGGGAGCGAAGCAATGAGAAAATGAGTTGAAGAAGAGGAAACTACGGAGGCCGAAGTCACTGTGACACTCCCGTCATCACATTTAGTAATAAAGGGCAATGTTCGGTGCTCTCTGCTCTGAAAGAATAAGCATATACTCTGTATATAATATGTAACTACGTCCATGCATATAACATTTAACTACAAATATACATATGCCCTTAACTAAGTATATACAAATATAAGATGGAACTATGCGTGTAAAGTAAATATGTATAATATATAATATGTGACAATGTAAAGGCGGGAGGACAACGACGACGACGACGGGGAAACAACAAGAAAAGGAGGCGAGCGGAGCAATCTTGAGAGAGTCAAGTAATATTTGCCTTGATTCTCGATCGATCCCTGTCGACTAATAGCACGAAAATTAACTGAGGAAATCTTCCTGTTCCTTCCATTAGGCCCTGTATGTATAACATTTGTCCAAAGTCTCTGCATAATAGCTTTCCAAACTGTGTATGTAAATAACATTTTCCTTCAGTCTGTCGTCCTGCAGTGCATTTAAAAATGTATATTTATACGCGTACAACTTTTCCAGACTTGCACAACATTTATAAGTCTACCTAGGTATACTGATTGTATAAGTATGCATACCTATACTGACAGTGGAACAGTGGGAGTCTATCTACTTGCATAATATTTTGGTTAAGGAAGAAAGCAAAAAATACCATTTACTATAGGAATGTCGAAATTGTGAACGTAGGAGCATTTTCGAAGAATTCATATTAGCTTGCCGGGAGTATACAGACGACAGGGTAAAATACCTTGAGCCTAGTAACAACATTGTAAGGAAAGCAGGATGTAGTTTTCCATGTAGTTTTCAATGTTTCCCCTTGAATTTTTCTTAGTTTACGAACCCTCATGAAAAATCCCATTTATGTCGAGGACTTGTGTTCCCTTGGCACTGCTCTCCCCATAAGAAAACGTTATTAATGTTACACTTGCTTTTAATTATTCCGGAGACGCACACAATGTTCTACGTGTGCATTGGAACACCTTTTGTCTTTTATGCACTGTTCTCCAGGAATTCTCCAGCAGTAGCTTCTCCCTGTAGGGTTTATGTCTGCCGCAAGATTTGACTACTGCACTGCAATGTTGCTTCTTCTCTTCGGAGATCCTTGCCTTTCCAAATTCCAGGGAATGTATACATAAATAGAAGTATACACATTTTAGTTTTGTGTTCTATTAGTGAGGTTTATGTTGTATATTCATATAGGCTTGAGCTGATAGAATTATGCTTCGAACTTGTTGTTCTTTTCTTTAGTTGTCGGCCCACTTCTAGTACTTGTTATCTGTATTCTAATCCTGAGGAAATTTTAACATTTGGTTCGCTCCATACTTGTAATTTGTATTTGTACTTGTAATTTTCTACTTGGCATAAAGTTTTTCGTTTGATTACAGCACAGAATTCGACTAATTTTTGACATTTCTTAGTTCAAGGGTTGGTTGCATGGCTGGAGCCGGATGCTGAAGAAGAAACTGAAATTGCGACCAATCGTTATTGGGATGCGGACTAAAATTACTACAAGGAATTGGAGTGCGCAAAAGTATATACAGATACAAGCAATAATAACAACAGCTTTAGAACATATGGTGCAGGTAATATTCGGAGAATGCCTTTGTCTTTCAGCTGCAGTACAGTGGCTTGCACTCCTGGTGTTTTTTCTTCGCCTGCTGTCGACGAGGAATTTTTCTTTCATTCACACGCTTCCTCAGTCACTCAGCAGTCAGGAGTGGTGTGAGGCTTGTATTTAAGCTATTCTAGTGGAAAATAGCAATTCGACCTTTGTCAGGTGTAGTATGGGAATCAATTGGAGGTTAACTGACAGCAAGGGAATGAGATGCCAATCAAGATGTCAAAACTTCCACCGCTACTCACACTTTGACCATCATGCTGTAAGTTGGGTCTACTTAATGCACATCAAGTGACAGAAGAAGTGGCGGGGTATAAAAAGAAGCAAGGGATAATAGTAAAAAAAACACCGACTCCAAAGATAATAAACAACGGGATCAAAATAGCTGGAGAGTCCTTTATGTCCCCAGATGTCCTACCTCTTGTAGTGTTTTGTACAGCAGAATTCGATGGGCAGAAAAAAGTCTGAGAAGACATTTCATGTAGCCAAAAAAATCCGCAGTGTACGAACAACTGTCTTCGAAATTGCTCTAAACACGTATACCTACCTATTATATCCTCCGTCTTTTAGGAAATTCTAAATAATTACATATCTATCAGTCTTGCAAAATCTCTAAATACATATAAGCATGGCAAAAATTCTAATAATGTGTAAACATTGCAAAAACTCTTAAATATACTTATAGATATATAAATATTTAATATATCTATACAAACTCGAACATGCCCGACATTCTTAGAAAAGCTATATATCAACACCTATTTCATTTCTCTGCAAAACAGCATCTTCTATTTTCTCTCCTCCCGATTTCTCTCATCCATCTGTTCATTAGTGAAGAGTTGTATAGTCTTGAGAGGGAAGTCAAGTGCAACTACATGAGTCACATGTCTCATTAGTTGAATGCGTTTCTAAAGATTAGGATTCCAATTTCTTCCTCCCCAAACAGCTACACACACGGGCACCTTCCATTCCTTTTTCTCATCGTCCTCATCCTCAAAAGATACTCGCCAAAAAGCAAAGGTACACAATCCTTCTTGAACAAATACATCCAAGCCTATAGAGAGGAGAGCGTATATATGTACACACGGCTTTTAAATTTATTAGTGTCAGTAAGAACGCCGAGGATCTCATTCAAGTTCCAATCAAATACAAAAGCATACTTACCAGTTATGATAATGATTTGGTGATTACTTCCTTTCCGAAGCTGTTGGGAGTGTAATAATTTTTCAACAACCTTCTTTCTCTATAAGTGTTCTCTTCTTTCTCCTTGTTGAGACTCCTGGAGGGTAAGGACCGATTTTTATTTTATATTTCCAATTATTTTTAAGTGCACTTCAAACAAGCTTCTCCATATCACCAACTTTTTGTATACTTATAGTTAGTTTCCCGTTCAACAGATAATAATAATAATAACACTTTTTGAATCAACAAAGTTGCGCGCTTCTTCAGCTCTCATAGTCTCAAATCATATTAATACACTTCATTAATTACTTTGAACTCAACTGTACACTTGAATTTTATTTGTTTGCTTACTTCACTTCCAATCATTTTGCGTCATCCTCCGTACTTCGCAAGTTCGTAATACAGAACTTCGGATGTGAGAGCTTTCATAATTCCATTATTTGGTAAATTAATCGCCTTAAATCTTGAAAGGTTACGGAGCTTGTTACTGCGGATCAGGGACTAATTAAATTAGTCTGGGGATAAATTAAATGCCAGACTTAGGATTAAATATCATACTTGAATCTGCCATTTTATTATCATACTTACTTTACTTTCATTAGTTTACTATCAGGTCAACTTAAAAAACAATTTATACTTAATTTTAGAATTCTTATTATGCACAACATAAAGAGATGCATGATAATCTTATTGATACATTCTGTTGATCATTCTGGCACAATCATCAAAATTCTTAGGAAATTCAATCATCGACAAATATTTAACCAAGTAATCTTTTCAAAACTTCATATTTTTAATGCAAATGCACTTTAGAGCAGCCTTTGTTGTGGTTATTCCTTGAATTTCGTTAGCTGTAATTTTACCGAGTGATTTTAATGCTTCAAGCACTGTATACGAAATAATAAACCAATGTTGTTTCTGTGGTAAAGAGGAAGCAGGAGTTGGAAGAAGATCGGTAACTCATATAGTGTGCAGGAACATTGAGCGTGGAAGAAATGGGGAACCACCTTGTATCTCAATATATTATGGTAGTAATAAAGCTTTTAAAAGAAAATATGTAGTACAGCCCCAAGGGGGAGTGTGCAAATTGACTTTGTAAATCTGATCATCGATATAGTAAAGTTAATGCATCGACGAGGGACTAAAACTTTCCCTGATTCAATTACCGGCGCAGTATCACTTCACAAGAAATAGCAACTGTAGTATTTTAACACAAAACCATGTCCTCAACGCATTTAGACTAAACATTACACAGAGGATTGATTGATTGGATGTTGTAAAGTAAGATTTGTAAGGTCAATTATCAAATTTCACCAAACTGAATCGTTTTGGAAATTGTTAACCGGATTTTTACTGAACAGATACCCCGTTTTTTAAAGTTATTTTAACAATTAGTGGGGATACTAGTGGAAGTACAATCTTTACTGATCTATATTGGGAAGTATGACCTTTACTGTTCTTTTTTTGACGAAGCATAACCATTACTGATCTTCGGGAGGTACAATCTTTACTTATCTATTTGGAAAGTACAAGCTTTACTGATCTCGTATGGAAGTACTGGACGAACTTTAGTTTCTGAAACTGAACAATATTATCTCGAAATTAACATGAAATGTGAGATTTTAATTCTATATCTTACGATCGGTGTCAAGCTATCGGGTGAGGGTTTGGATTGAAGGCATTAGAATTTGCTTGGATGAATAAGGATCGAGGGTGATTACCAAAGAGGGAGGACACCCAACTTCAAGTACACATTGGTAGTAAATAAAGGATGGGAGGAATCCTGATATCTCATACGGATGCTTGCTGTTGGGTTGTTTGTTGTCTTGTGCTATTGGCAGTTTAGGTTATCGTTAGTTGCTCAAATTGATGTGATTATTTTGGTATCTCCAGCTGTTTTCTTCTTTCTTGCCAATACACACGCTGGCAAGTCCTTAGTGACCAAAGGAGAGAGAAGCAGTGGGCAGGGATTCATCTGTAGAGAGTGGATTTCCGTCCAAGTCAATATTTGAAGGAAATTGATTTTCTCAACGTAAATGGGTCAAAAGAGTCTGGTTTGATTCTGATTAATACAGCTCTTCCAGTTGAATTTAATCTTTCATGTATGGAGAATAAGAGTCCCATTCAAGCAACTTCGCTTGTGCTTCCAAGAGTGTGATGTTACACCCCTTTGGCAGAAGATCCAAACAAAGATCTCGATCAGGTCGTATCGTCTAAACTTCCATAAAAGCTATTATAATATCTGTTTTCAATATTTCCCTGTCTTATATATAGTTCTCTTGTAGAAGAAAGGCAGGAGGGACTCAGTTTTGTTGAAAAACAGCAGGATCGCAGCAGTGCTGTAGAAGGACGGAGGATCGTAATTTTGTGAAAGACCAGGAGGTATGAAGGTTCGTGGAAGAACATACAAATATGTGTAAAGCAATCATGATTTCCGAGACGAGGAGCGAATGAGCGTATAGTTTTCAGAAAGAGCAGTACAAATCAAGTTTTCGAAATGAGGAAAGCAAGAAACCTAGTTACAGGAAAGAGGAACAGGATTATAGCTTTCGGGAAGTACAACAAGATCGAATAAGTTATCGAGAGGTAGCGGGGAAGGAACATACGTACATATATAATGTTCGAAAAGACCAGAAGGAACGGAGAGTTGTGAAGGCGCTGGAGGAGATGAAATTGAAGAAGAGTAATAATAATAAGCGCACGACCAATTGATTAACCCGCTCAATCTCACTCCAACCTCTCATCTTAAGATTCTTAAAGGATGAAATAGTCATTAGAGTTAATAATTACACTAATTAAGATTCTCTCACCTTAGGGTTTGCCCGAGTGGAGGAGAAACTGCAGTATTAATAACTCCAATCAGAAGCATGAAAGCATGTAGAAATGAGCTTTTGGCTCCAAGTACTCGTCGGTATTAGTTTCCCACGCTTCCTCTTTTCCTCTCGCTCTCTCTCTCTTCATCCACACTTGACCTATAGGAGGGAGTGCAAGGAAGCGAGAGAATGAAACCACTTGTGAAATTTGTATTGCAAGGGGTGAAATCGAGAAGGAGTGGCAACGTATAGCCAAAGCACAAGTTCTGCGGAGTTTTAAGGCAGAACCATAAGTACAGAACTATAAGTTGTAAAAGGCACAAGAAATTTTTCGTTGACGACAGCATTAAATTTTTAAGAGACCATTCACCAAATCTAATCAGCAATAAAATTGCCTTTAAACCGGGCTTTGTTTGACCTTCTTCTACGCTTCTTACTTCAATTATCTTCCCTCAGATTTTATGATCAGGAACCCAAGAAATCCATGTTGGGGATATGTATGGTCGTGTATTGAGGGTACGTCCATGTAATGAAATAACAGCAGTGAAGGTAACCATGTGAAAGTAGAAAGGTACATCTATGCAATGCCAGTGCATTACCAGGGGTAGACGTGTACTTATATGTATATAGTGAATAAGGTATATCTCTCGGGGTAGATCCACCACGATAATATTTTTGCAGCAGTAGAGGAAGCATCTCAAGAAGATCGGAACAACTAACGAATTCAACCTTCCTTCGTCTGGTCCTACTATATACCATCAAGAGTTTCCCCTCCCTATTTTTTATTGATAAAGCCTCGCTCAAATTCTTGAGTAGTTTTGATGTGATAAGGTACAC
This sequence comes from Lipothrix lubbocki, assembly GCA_034696945.1. Classification (NCBI taxonomy): domain Eukaryota; kingdom Metazoa; phylum Arthropoda; class Collembola; order Symphypleona; family Sminthuridae; genus Lipothrix; species Lipothrix lubbocki. Next base: position 12,465 of record JAQGAK010001069.1, read on the forward strand.
GACTATATAGCTTCGGATGTAGCATCTGGGAGAGGTACGAAGTACTCCGAAGGTATGCGTGTCTGTTTTTGTTCGAAAGACATCTTTCATGTTTCGATTCAAACTAACAACCATCATAATTCTTTTATTGGCAGAGTCAGACGTCATCGTATATGGACTGTGCTTGTATATATGGATCATCATCAAGACGGACAAGATCTCTGGACGAAGGAGTCGACGGTATCGGTGACTTGGGAAGTGAGAAAAACTTGAATAGCTCCTTGGCATTAAAGGGAGGGAAGATGCTCATGTAGGAAGTTACTGGGTTCATTGCAAAACTTGATTGCAGGCCATCCTCATTTTTACGATAACGAGCACTATTGCCTCCGACAATAGCCAATGACCTGATGGAGTAGGTGAAGCAAAAATTTTCTATTCAATGGTGTCCCGCTCATTGTGAGGAGTAGAAAGCATTCCGATCGTTATTACTGCACTATATTAAGTATCCATTATCCGACGTCGGAAAAGATAGAGTTCCAGGTACTTCTGCGTTCTTACCGACTATAACTACCAATTTCTTGCAATTCACCGGACATTTTTCGAATTTTACTACGACACAAAAATGTTCGAGTGCAGTAATTACTATATGTTTCTAGATATCATCGAATCTGAGAAGAACATGCAGTCGTACATCAGTGTGAAGATAAAAGGCGTGCCTAAAGATTCTCTGTCTAAAAGGAAGCCTATTACTAAATGGCAATATCAAACTAAATCAGGTAATTAATTGTGCTCTTGAAGTTACTTTAAGTGAAAAAAAATCTGTTTTGAAGATTTTCGAAAATAATAAGCTCATTTAGTTGTTAATCATTTTTTAATTATTGGAATACGTGGTTAATTAAGCGATTCTAGTTTTTTTTGCCAAGCTTTCAATTACAAGCTGTAATCATCTTCAGGGCTAACTTTTCATTTAGTTGAGTTTTAATTAATTTTTAAAAAATTCTTAATCGTTATAATTTATAATGGATACATGCCTCTTTATATCTATGTACTTGATTTTGCCAGAGTTACGACGTGCAGCCTGTAGGTCCTTCATTCAGAAGACCATAGCCTTCCTGTTTACTCAAGTTGGTTGTGGGGCTCTACTGGTGGGTTATACCATTCTCGGGGCGATAATTTTTATTGAAGTGGAATCCCCGACGGAGAGTCGTCGACTGTATGAAGTGACGGTCATAAAGAAGCAAATCATTGGTCAGTTGTGGAATGTCACGCACAATTACAATGTACTTCACACGGAGAGATGGCGGACGGAAGTGGAATTGATTGTAGAGAATTTTCAAAACTCTCTGGTCCGTGAGATTCGACTAGGGTATGATGGATCGTCTGATCCCATCTGGACCTTCCCGTCTGCTCTCATGTACTCGCTCAGTGTGTTTACAACTATCGGTGGGTTGACAGCAACTCAATAAATTATTCCATTTTCTCTGTCAGGTTACACAATGACTTCAGCAAATGGATCTTTCTGTCCTCCATTAGCTCCTATCCTTCTTCTTCTTCTTCCTATCCTCCTTCCATATCCCTCGCCTTCCTCCTACACTACAGATAGCTTTATACTTGTACCTACATTTATTACATACATACATTGATACGTACTTACATTTTATACACAAGACTGTTTCCGTCCCAACTTTCCCTCTTCTTCTTCCCTAATTCTTCAAAGTAAACAAAATAATGGAATCATAGCACATATAAGGCCATTCTCCCCCTTACAGCATTCCTTCTCCCATCTTCGTCATCTCAAACATTGCCGCGAGTTCTGGAATGTGTGATGGTCTTAAAATTAATAGCCTCACATCCTATGAGTTTTTTTATTGTAGCAGAGGCAATTTAGCTTCCTATTTCTATATTTTTTCTCTGTACCCTTTGATCCTCATACTTTTTCATTAGTGGATACTCCACGGAATCACCGCGCTAAAATAACGTTAATATTAGTTTTCCACTATCTTGCAATGTTGCAATGATACTTTACTGCTACCCATGAGGCGAATTTTATCGATTTCTACCATTTGTTTGTTTAATATTTATAGACATGAAATGAATTTGTTTTAAAAACTAAATTAAATCAGGCTTGTTTCGTATTTCAAAGTATTGTAAACCTCAATCCTCGTTTGTTTTGCAATCCAAAAAGCTGTGGTTTTGGAATGCAAAAAATATATTAGTTCGTAAAGATCGAAAAATGTTAAATGTTTTTTAAAACATTGATCGTTTTGTAAAGCAAAAAAACTGTAGATATTGGTAATCTAGAAGTTCCAGCAGGATTTTTTAAGTTGAAAACTATGGAGTGTGTAGGAGGGCCGTTCAATTAAAAAACTGCCTCGTGCCTTTTGGAAAGTTTAAAAAGGGAAGCTCAGTGGTGTAGAAGTTTGCGTTTAGTTAAAATTGACTGAATTGGACAGAGGTTTGGGTTTTGTTGGTTTTTTGGATGACTGGAAGAGTCATGGTGAATGGAATAGGAAGGACTTTTGAGATTGATTTGTGTGGACGATGCAGGATATGGAAACCTTACACCAAAGACGGATTGGGGAAAGGCTTTGACGATATTTTACGCCTTGTTTGGCATTCCTCTGCTCCTCCTCTACTTCTCAAACGTGGGCAATTTCCTAGCAACAAGTCTCCGGGAATGTTACTCTTCTTTCAACCGGTAAGTTGATTTTGGCTTTACATTTCCTTTTTATTCCAAAAGTAAAAACTTTCTTTTCTCTCCTCCCATCTTCAACAAACTCCATCCCTTGAAACTTAACACTTGTCAGTCCGAATGAATTACATTCAAGTGTTACCAATACTTTCCACCTGTCCTCACCCTCCTCAACAAGGTCCACCGTGACATATTTACTGTTCCTTGTGTGTTTGAGATATCGACACATTTTTGTAGCAGTGGTTTTCTGCCAATAATCGGATTCCATTTTAAATAATATAATAATTTTTTGAACATCTTGTTTGACATTAATTACAGGTATTTGTGTCATTTGTTTTATCATTAAGATTATAAAAAAAACATAATTATGTAAAAATAATGTTAGCTTAATTATTTTGTAATATTTTTTGAATTAGCAGCTTTCTTTTTGTAATACTTGTTTAATTAATTTCAAAACATTGCCATTCATTCTTACTGAAATAACTCTCGACCCTTCTACCATTTTAATCTAACCAGAGTTAGCCATATTAATTCCAATAATTTCGATGCACAAACATGACATTATTTTTTGCCCTGCTACAAATCTCGAGATAAGTAATTTTAAAGACGAGTGCTGATGCTCAAGTTTTTGGAAGGTGAATGCCAAAGTGAAATATATGCAAGTGAGATGGTGAAGATGAGGGTTTATAGACGATGGGAGATGATGGGTCGTGGGGATCGTTAAGTTTTATGGTCCACTATCTTGCTTCGATGAGGGAAGTCAAGGCAGTTCTAATGTAGTGGGGAGTGCCTTAAAGACCAGCCAAACATACACACACACAGAGACACCAGGATTCAACTTGCCGTAGAAGTGAAAGTTGGTTGAATGAGAAAGTAAAGTAAACTTGGAAAAATCTGACATTCAAACTGTTTCCCAGAAAATCTGATATATTGGAAAGCGTCCAATTCTCCAATCGTAGTCACAGTATGTGAGTGAGCAAAACGAAATTGCACATTTTTCAGAAGGGACTCTGTCTTTCTTCTTCTGTATGTTACACTTTTCTCTCTCTCTCTCTCTGTATTTTACTCGTCTCTCTCTCCGTATTTTTTCTCTTTTTCTCAAGCGTTTGGAAAAAATCTGCTCTTTCGAAGAAGCATCTCGTATATATTATTTTCTTGTGCTATGTTCTTTCTCATGGACTCTTCGTAAGCAGTCCTGCTTTTTCTTATGCTTTACAAGTCAACTTTGTGGACTTCCTTATGTACTCCAAGTTAAACTTTATACTTCTCGTCTGAACAAGTTAAGCTGTATATTTCCCTTGTGTACTACAAGTTAAGCTTCGCACAGTATGCACTACACAAGTTAAAGCCTAATATTTACCGAATACACTACAATCTCGGGCTTAAGATTGGCAATAGGCATTAAAACTCCCGGCATCGCGGACAGTATACATGTAGATAAGTAATATTTGTCATCTGAACCGACTCAAGTTCTTCGTCCCCAAGTCCGCTGAAAGTGTATAGTGGAAGTTGGAAGAACTGTATAGCCGTGCCAGTGATTCTTCCTTCCCCGCACACATTAATAACCAGCCGTGATAGTTTTTTGACTTGATTTTTTTTCCTTGGGACAAATTAACAGTCCCACTTCCTCTTTTACCTACGCCAGCCCAGTAGGCAGGTGGGGGAAGATACTAGCTGACATTTATGTAGTGCCTCTTGGTAATTAAATTGAAGCACTAACTTTTTTCTCCTTCCTTCTAATCTGCCCTGCCAGTGTAGGCCCTAAATCTGTGTCAGGACAGGAAGAATAGCAACTGTCTTCACTCTGTATCTCTGCAGCCCATTTATATTCACTGTCTGACTGGAGACAATACGGGGAATAAATATTTTACTTTGTATTTCATTTATGGTGGATGGGAGAAATTCAATTAAAGAATTGTTTGAACAATGGATAAAATTATTAAAAAGAGTAAATTTACTGTTATATTTATATACGTGTGTAGGAAGAGATAATCAACATTGTTTTACTATGCTTACTCAACATTTAACTATAACGTTTTACTATAAGCTGCTGGCTCCACAGTGTTTTATTACGCTTGCAAAGTATAAAAGGATCTTATCTGTGGAGCGAGGCGTTTTAACACATTTAATTTATATGTCCACATGCCTCAGTGCACTCTTTGCCGGATCTGATATGATTCGAAAGGAATTTTCGATTTACCTAAAATCCTGAAAAATGTGACTAAAATTCGTTGGCACGCACTCTTGTGTGGTGGTACTTGGCCGGGTTTCCATTAACTTAATGTCCTGGTCATTGTTTTCGTTGGGTTTGGGCCTAGGCTTGGTTAGCGCTTACCTATCTTTTCAATGTCTGCCTTCCGTCCTGGGAGATAAAAGTAGAACTGAAAGGTGAGCTTGTAAATGAAATCAGAGAATTAGGGCTGAGGGACATTGCAATATCTCCGTTTGATATGTGTTTGGATATGTACAGAGATACATAGCCAGGAATGACAGTAATGTCCGCTGGATAGGAATAGCCCTGATAATACACATAGTGTAATAGTCGTGGCAATAATACGCACAATACAGATGGTGTGTTTTATAGGAGTTGCTGCTTTTAGTAGTCGGTCGTGATTCCACGTGCTCCAATTCTGTAACAATGTTCATCCGCACACTGTGTGACATGTCCTATTGAAGTTAGGGTACATGACGTGAAACAAGTAGTAATAATAGGAGCAAAAGCTGTAGGACTTGTAGTATCAGAGCGGAGGAGCCGAACAATAAGCATAGGTCCTCGTTAATTCGTAGAGCTTGTTCGAAGTAGTAATGCCGTGTTCCTTCCTCCTCCTTCAGATGTAAAGCCTCATTGGAGAAAATGAAGAAAAGTCGAGTGATGGAGGAGAAATCGACCAAGCAAAAATTTGGGGTTGATTACAAAGAAAGTCGTATCGAGAGTATTGGTGAGGAAGATCACAACGGGGAAGTTGGAGTTGAAGCCGGAGTAATAACACCAGGCGAGATAAGGTTTCCTCAGTCCCCGACAGATAATGAATACTGGACTAATGAAGTGACAATTCCAATCTCAACGTGCCTGGCCGTCTTTTCCTTTTACATTCTCATGGGCTCAATGGTGTTCTCGTGGTGGGAGAATTGGAATTACCTTGATGGGTCCTACTTCTGCTTCATCAGTCTCGTCACCATCGGATTTGGTGACCTGGTACCTGCCGACTCGCCCGAGTCCCACAGGGATCGTCGCACTGTCGATGGACAGCTCATATTTTGCTCCATATATCTTCTCGTAGGCATGGGATTGATGGCCATGCTCTTTCATTTAACCCAGGGTGATTTTTTAAATAATTTAACTCATATGCTAGTGCCCTTATTACCATGATTGCCTATTACATAATTGTTATTATGATTATTTCCATAATTTGGTTATCGTTATTTTCCCCATATTCTTGAGATTAGAGTAATTAAAAAATTATTTTTCTTATTACATTCTTCTTGAGTTTTTGTGTTAAACAGCAATGTTTCTAGCTTGAAATGAATATAATACGACCATGGGTACCGGAATTAACTAGTAAGTGACCTGTTTTCCTTCCCTTAGAAAGATTTTTTCTTATGGCGAGACGTATCGGGAAATTGCTTCATCTTATTTAACAGCCTGGAAGTTCTTTTACGTATGTGGATAATGCTCCGAGGGCTAGTAAGGGGTTGAATAAAATGTCTCAAGTAAGAAAGTTTGCTCGTTTGGGATAATGCAATACAATGTAAATAATATAAAGTATGCGTTTAAATTTCCCTCTCCATCTCTATATTTTCCTAATCTGGCCAACTGTCCCATTGTACGCCTCTTCTGCTACAAAAACACGGTTCAAGTTTCATAAGCGCCCTTGACGTTTCTAGTACTCCACAGATATTGTTTTTATTCCTATGTCTAGTCTATTGCAATTGTTTCTGAATTTTCCATAGGATTTAATCACAGCAACACTACTGGAGGAAATCAAGGACAGGACCAGTAGTTAGATCCTTACAGTCTACAAGTTACTACGTTCAACGAAAATAATGCTCCCTTGGCAAATTTTGAGATGGAAAAATGTTCGGGGAGTTCCCACACACTATGAGTTAACTAACTGGGCGATCACTAATAATTATAAATTGTACACCAAGCCGGACAAGAAGGAGGAGATTAAAACTATTTGTATTTAATCCTCGTCTATTTATTACTCCGTGCTTCCTAAAACTTCAATGTCTGTTCAGACTACAAGGTTTTATTTCATGTGTTTAGATTGTGGATTATTTTGACTTTTGATGGTCGAGTTTTCTTACGTCAGTTTGGACGGTGGAATTTTGTAGCGACACTTCGGACGACCAAGTTTTGCTTCGTATCTTTGGACGACCGAGGTTTGCTTCATATCCTTGGATGACTGTTTTACTTCGACTCCTTTGACAATGGAATTTGTTTCGACACCTCGATCTCCCAGGGTTTTGCTGCATCTGTCTAAACGGCGGGATTTGGGAACGATTTCCCTGGCTTCCGAGCATACAGCTAAGAAATGTTTCAATTCAATGAGGCAAGCTGGAGTCAAATAAGTAAGTTTAGCTTTATCCAACATCTTGAAGATGACCAGGTTAAGAAGTGTAAATATCGGACATTCTTTACAGCAATAAAATTGTTGATGAGGTCCTTGGGAATAAACTCCTCTGCACGTGTACACATAAAAGCAAGTAAGGACAAAACACATGGAGCTAGTTACGCTATACTTAGAGCTATACAAGGAACTAAACTGGACTCATCCAAGCCTGTACAACCCCCGTACGAGCGAATTTATATTAGAGTACAAAAGAACGTGAAATAGCTATATACATATAACTGTACTATAGTTATATGGAAGTAGAACTGCGTACTAAAAGAAAGTATGTACAAGTAACAAGAGTAAATTTGAACTTGGGATAACAGGAAAGATGCGGACTTTGTAAGAGAAGTAGCAGAAAAAAGACTTGGACTTTGTATACGAGGCAGGGAATAGTTTGGGTGGACTTGTAAGAGAAGCAAAGTAGTAGTAGTACTGGACTTGATAAGACGATGAGGAGGATAGCGCTGGATAGAATGGAGGAGATCAGTGGAGAGTAATAATAATGTAGTGGCAAGTAGGTATTATACGTGGAGATACTCAGGTCGTGAAATGGAGAGTGAACAGGAGAAAGACGTCTCAAGGGGGCTGAAAGAAGAATAGTTGTGAAGAAAAGAGTTGGTTGCGGATGAAATGTACGCGGCCGAACCCGTTTTCATCTCAACCTTCCGTCTCTCTCTCTCTAAAACCTCACCGTCTTAAACCTCACCAACTCACCGTCGAGGAGTCAACTTAAACCGTAAAAGAACTGAGTGAGATGGAGAGGCTGGTGGGGCAGAAAGCTTGAAGCAGCGACAGAGAGGCGAAAAGGAAAAAACGACAAAAAGGAATAAGTTTCTTTATACGAGAAAATGTCAAACTCTTTTGGCTCCAGTGTTGTCTCTCATTATATAACAACGAAAAGGAATCCTCCCAGATTTTATACCACGACGGAGAATCCAAATATACTGAGAACAGGAACCCTCCCAAATTTTATACCTCTGCTCCTCATGCAATCCCAAAACTGTACTCTTCGTTTAAGAACCAAATCCTCTCTCTCTCTCAAGTTTTTTCTCTCTGGCTAAAGTATTGCCAAACATCTTTCAGAGCAATTCCAGGAGCACATGTTCAACATAAAGTGCTTAAAGTGTGAACGAAGTCAAAGTTTTATTTCGCTTCGGGGCAAAATCTTACACAGTGCCTCTTCCAGACCTCTTAAGCAGCTATATCATCCCTTTTCCAGACATTGTCTCTCCATTGGATCTATGCAAATCCAAAGACTAAAGAATGATTCGATGTGTATGTTGAGATTTGTTGCAGTGATAAATACTTTTGTATAGATTCAACGACATGTTTTCTACACTACATGATTTTATAGCGGGAAGTGCTTTTCCCTGACACTTGTTATACCCTGTATAACTTTTTAGCGTCACACTTTATTATTGCGAATCTGTTGTCTATAATTTTACAATGTAGATGTAGTTTTATATGTATACATTATAGTGTCTCCACTCTTTCTCAATGTTTCTCGGCGTATCCGAATCATGTGAGCACAGGTGCCTGGGGAGTACGGAATTGCCTTTGAAACGAAGTCATGCTTTTGTGGATGTAGTATTTTATGGATTGATTTTAATCTGAATTCATACATTATTGCGCTTTTCATATGCCCTCGTCGCTGGGCATTCTTTGCTATGAGAATATTAATTAACTTCATTTAATGTCTTTCCTATTGTAATGTCGTACAAGTTTACTACTACTTGAAATTGTAATGGTGTAGTTATTACCTACATAAACAGTCTGAAATTATTGTGTTGGACCTAAGTAAGCTTACAAAAGGTACATCACACATACCTAAGCAAGTATTTTAATAGTAGTTAGACCATTATGAGCATTGTGAATGTGTAATTTCTCCTATAAACACACTTCCATTGTGTATTTATAGGAGAAATTACACATTCAGGATGCTCATAATGGTGTAACTACTATTAACTAAATAAGCATAGTGAACATATTACCAGAATAAGTATGGCAAAAATGTTTTTATATAGGTATAAATAAATACTCTGAAGAAACAGTTTATGTATTCCGAAATGCATGCGTAAAACGATGATACAGTCGTTTATCATTAAATAGACATGCTAATGGTACAGTAACGTGGCTGTAAGTTGGGGAGATAGAATATCTGGAGTGATACTATTCCTATTTAACTTGCATTTTATTTCCATTTTATTCATGTTAAGGAAGATAACAAGCTGGAAGGATCCCGCAAGGTTCACCTGCACGTAAATAAGTTGCAGGAAATTCTTTAGAATGTTGGTGATTGTCCCCTCGGTCGCCCAGTAAATACACTTGTTATCTCCTTTCCCAACTATGCACACTCCTTCGGCACAATGAAGTTGTCCGGGAGTTGGGGATTGTGAAAATGCTTTCCACACTACTTGTTCCTCCATGACATTGACAGAGTCCTGACGACAAGGTTTTGTTACTCCTAACCATTCAGAGTACCCTTTTGAGCATGAACAGCCAAAGATGAGATGAATCTTTCGCCTTCAATTTATCGCCTGCAAAGCTCCAAAAAGGAGAGAAAAGATATAGCAGTCAAGTTAGTGGGTGAGGCTGTGTGATCTGCGGTCGTACATCTCAACCGGGTGACATTCTTGAAGAGAACCAGGAGTCATGGCAGAACTTACAAGTTACTTTTCATGTACAACCACCACTGTCACCGCAAGGATGACTACCCTTGTCCTATATTATGTTTGTACTTTCACTCTGTCGAAAAATTGAATCCCAAACCATGCACAATTCCTTCCTCCTCCATCCCTTGTACACACTTACACCTCACTCCATTTTACATCCATCTTCCTCCGCTTTTCCAGATCCACGACAAGAATACACCCGACTCTCAGACCCATCAACTCGCGTTAGGACCACACTGCACGTACGACGTACGAGGTTCGGAAAACCAGGTTAGAAACTCAATCTTCATATCTTGTGTGATACGCCAGTGCTCGCCGCAATAAAACTTGCAAACTCATGAGGTTATGGCATGTCTTCATCCAAGGATCATATATTGAGTGTCTTTGCATTGCATCAGATCCCTGACGCAATTTCAAAATACCAAATGTTCTTCCGCTGCTCTTCATATAGTCATCATTGCTCAACCTTGATCAATTTATTTATTTTATCTGGGCTCGTACATCCTTTTCCATTCCCCGATTGCCCTACAATGTCTCAATAATTTCCCCAACTTCTCCTTCTTTTATTCTTCTACAGCATCAACTGTTTTTCTTTGAGGATTTGTAGTTATTTACCTTACATAACTTCAACAATTTAACCTTGCAAAACACAATTCCACCTTCCAGTTCCTCTGTCGTTTCTTCTTTCAGAACCTCTGCAATTCCAACTTGCAGCACCTTCACAAATCCATGTTTGAGAGCCTGTACCATTCTACCTTCCAGAATCTTCACAATTCCATCACCATGAAACCACGTTGCAGTACCTCAACATAACTTCAATAGGTTTACGTTGCATAACCTCATTAATTTTATCTTGTATCTGTAGATAACCTCAGCAATTTCACCATGCCTACCTTACCTTACGTTAACCTGGATGAAGGTAACGCTTGGTTGCAAAATAAAACTTTGCCGAGATCAAAGTTGAATTAAATTCTCAATACGATACTTTTCTTAGAATTTGTTCAAACAACGCTTTATCAGAAACTTACAAGGTTATTTCGTCTAATAAGCATCTGTACAGTTTTGTTACTGTCCGCTCGAAACCCCAAAAGTTGAAGTTGTTGTATGAAAACATATAGCCCAGCTGCGAAGTAAATGCCCAACTGTATACAACCCCAATTCTAATCTCTTAACGGATAACGGATCATGTATACAGTCCATCTCTAACAAAAAGAAGTTTACTCGGAACTGAAAAGTGTGTATAGAGCTCCGGACATTTGAAGCGTGCACCCAAATCTTCTTCATCATTTCATCCTTGGAGCTGTATTGATGCAAAATATGACACCACGGCTCAGTAAACCATAATATCTGCATGTTACAATCTCCGTGGGGCGGATGTACTTCACCTTCAGCTTTTATTGAATCTTCTGCATGTACGTGAGTATTTCCGTATAGAAACTTGAAGCTTCTGAAAGGTTTATACAAATTGTATACGCTCTATATAAATTGCATGCATTGGAATTTTATACGAACTATATGGAAATTTTATACAGATACTATACGAACATTCTATCAATTCAGTATATCCAGGAAGGTTATAGTAATAATGTAGACGCCTTATATATTAACCTTCCAAAATAGAATCTGTTGCAAATCGTCGTATTTGAATGTACGCACATGTGTTATGCATACACGAATATTGCTTTTCAGACCGTGACCGCAGAATTTTGGCGGAAAGCCCCTTCACTCGTCTAGCAATCCTGCTAGTGCCATGGGTTATGATATGCAGGAAGAGTTGAGTGTAGATCAAGCCCATCTTCACATTATTGCTCCCCTATTGATTACTTCTTTCTCATTACTTCTGCCCACTTTTGAATAGCTGTAGGAATTAAAGCAAGATGTAACCCAGGATGGAAATTAGCTCAGACAGATCCCAAAGCTGTGGCAATGGCAATCTCTTGTGGGCTTTTCACATTTTTTCCTCTATTCACATTTTTATACAAAAGCGATCTTGGACTTTTTAGATTATGCACCCGTTGGGGTTTAAGTATCTTGCTCTATAGTATTTTACAAATTTTAGTGTCTTTTCAAATATGTAGCTCTTTCAGTATTTTGAATCCAGTCTTTTACATGTGTAACCACCGAATTTTACATTCGTAACCACTGTTTTAATACTTGAAACCACCCCATTTTGAGTACGTCAACCGAGGATTTTATATCCGTAACCAATTATTTTTCCACATACAATCCTGGATTTTTGCAGATACAACCTTGGGTTTTACGGAAAATACAGTTGAGTTTTTTATAATACTTAATTGTTGAATATTACTTAAAAACTACTGATTTTTATACATTCCCGCTGCATTTCACCAGTACTGCAATCGCGTTTCAGCAACTAATTTGGCATAGAATTCGCCATATGGCTGATATAATGTCCGGATTACCCCCACAGGATTTCCTCAAAATTCGAAAACGTAATGCTCAAATAATAGTATTGATTTTTTCACGCCTTTTAGGGACGACATCATTGAATCAGGAAAATTGTGTCATTGGGCTTGTTAAAAGGTGTGTAAAATCTTGAGGAAAAAGAATGTTGAACAGATAGTGTTGATATCAAAAGGACCATTTTCCTCTCCGGTGAAATGCATCTTGTGCCGTTTAACTGCCAGCGTACGAAAAATATGGTCCGGGGTTGGTTCCAAAAGGAATGACCGTAATGCCATTACGAATACATACACAAGTACCGAGAAGCAATGGAGTTCTTACGTGTCTCCAGTGAATCATCGATTTTGATATTGCTCCCTCCGGAGGCTCACCTTGCCATACTGACAATGCAATAGATAGCATTTATGTATTTATGCATGTCACATGCTCCACGCTATCCGGACGAGAGCCCGCTGAGTTCGACATCAAGTTTGCATTTTTCCGTCCGGCGATTTGGGACGCTCCCAAGAAATCTTCCGTGTGAATCCTCATATGTGACATGGTTACCTACCTACTCACTCGTACTAAACTAGTCTGTTCGAGCAAACATTCGAGGTGTCCTGTGTAGTTTGTGCATCTCTGTAGTGTAAATATTGGAAAAGGTGAATGAATATAGAAAAATGTATTAAATTCATATAAAAACATGTAGGGAAATATAAAATATATACAAATAGTACAAAAAATATATGTGAACATATATTAATTTTTCTGTACTTACATAAAAAATATAGAAAATACTTGTAAGACGACAGGGTTGTCTTTGTGGGCAGAAGAAGCGTTATGGCAAGTTCATGAGGACATGGAGCTGCTTCTTGAAAATCTCTATGTGTGTATGTAAGATATGATGATAGCAGGTTGAGTGAGGATTTCCAAACTAGTTTACTGGTTGAAGTCGCTTTCATAAATTCTTTACACTCCCTCAGTCCGTACTCACGCCTGGTCATGTCGCTTCTTGTCAATTTGTTCTTGTCAAATTGAATCATAAGAGGACGGTGCCAAAACACTTTCTGCTCCTACGGGGGGATAAGCGATAAAGTGTAAGCGGGTATAACTATACTGGGATTAACTCCAAGGGCCCTCATTTCAATTTAAACACTTAACCCCCGCCTTTTAATACTTGAAAGGCGGTGAAATTCAATTATTATTGAATTTCGCCATATAAGTTAAGTTATAAGTTAGAGCTTACTTTATTCCTACACTAAACTTACAGGCAACTTTTTATACTCCAAATATATTTCATACTCCATGTATACTTCCATTCTTCACCACCATATCTTCTCGCGCTCCCATAGTTTTTCACCTTTCCCTTCCACCAAATTATTTCTGCCTACTTGTTAATCTGTATACCTACTTATTAACTCTTAAGCTCCTAAAAACAAGTTTTCAGTGCGGATCGCAAAACAAGCACTAACCGGATTGAAAGCTCCGCGCGCAAATTGAGCTAAAGAAAATTGAAAACGAAATCCGAATTTTCCGTAGAAAGAGAGAGAGAGAGATTCTCTACATATAAATACACATCCTGCAAACAAAGTGATTAATTAGAGAATCTTTCCCGCAATCTCTATTATCCAACGAGGGCGGTGGTAATGCTTCTGGAATGTACACATCAGTTTCTGTATAACTAATGAATGTTTTACTGTGCGACAATGGCAGAGAATCTTTGTTGTGACTATAAATCATACAACACCTCAAGCATGACATGAGATTTTCCCCTTTTGTGCTCTTAAAATCTAAATGTGTCTTCTGGAGCTACCGGGGAGGATGAGAGAAGACAAGCGCTAGCAGGAGACAACAGAGGACTACATAGACACTAACTCTAAAAGTATTCCCAACTAACTTACTATTGTCAAGTTTTGTTTACTCTATTGCCTCCAAAAGTGTTACGTTGAGAGATACAAAAATGTCCGGACCGGTGAGGAGAACAGGGAAGACAAGAGGGACGACGGCGACAAACACTGCCAGAGAGGCCGAACATGGGACTTAGGAGAGCTAAATGAGAGAGTAAAACATAAAGAGAGATATCGCGAATAAGAGAGAGAGAAAGCTAAAAGAGAGAACGGGAGCGAAAAATAGAGAAGGAAAGAGAGCGTAATAGAGAGAGCGTAAAAGAGATAGAAAGTGTGTGTAAAAGAGAGGAAGAAGCACGAGGGATCGAGGAAAGAAGGCGAAAGACAAGGTTGACGTAAAGTGCATATTTCTCAAACGTCCCAAACTCATTCTTGCACTTGCTTTTGTCTCCTTATTGTTATTACTTGGAATGCTGTTGAACGATGAGTAAGTTTGGGTTGCACGGAGATTCTCTGCACTCATCTTTCTCTCTCTCTCTTTTGTTATAAGCACTGCATCTTTACCATTACTACCTACTTACTAGACGTCCCTCTCTATTTACTTAAAAGTAACAAAAGAAATACCCGGACTCTCTTGCTTCCCTCCTTCTCTCTTTCTCTGTCTCTCTTAGCTCCTTATTATCCTCCTGGAGACTTGTGTTTATCTTTCATTCAGATTATGCACACAGATAAAAACCATATCATGTAATCCCCGACTGCCTCGGATCTTGTCTTACAACAAATTTTTTATATCAATAGCACTTGAAGATCCTTAGCAGAGCATCTGCATGTATGGAAAATTACATTAGTATTATCTCTTGTAGTATGTGTTCGTATACGCTAGGGCGATTCAAGTAAAACGTTTGAAAAATTCTATTGTTTTATATGATAAAACAAGCTTGGTAAATCAAGTATACGTCGTCCCAAACTGTAGCACTCCTTCTATATCTATAAATTCCTTGGATTTACCTAGGTACATACATGTAAGTACCACAGAGAAAACACCAGGCATGTAAATTTTATTGTAAGTTGCTATCTCCTTCCTGCACGCCCATGTCCCTTCACAGGAGTTGTACATTCTTGAGGCAGGAGAAGCTTAAGGCTGCTTTCTTATCTTGGCAGCAGTCCTATAACTGCACTGCTTTGTCTTCCTTCCAATCTACTCTTTCACTTAAGTGATTTTTGAGTTGCGGGATGATCTTTTTCTTCCACAGTCACTCTCCCTCTCTCTTCTCCTTTCTCTTCTCCGGCCTTTGTACTGGTTTCTTTTTAGCTTTGAGCTATGTACTTGCCTTGAAATTCTTGTCGTTTTTCATTCAAATTCAACCACTTTTAATTTCGATGTTTTTTTTCTTTTAAAATTTGGTTTTATCAAGAAATCAGCTGTTTTCAGGTGATAAATTGTAATGGATTTTTCCATGAAAACATGAAACGCAATGTAACTTCCTTTTACAGTTCATTTTTCACCTTGAAATTAATTATTTTGAATTTGAATTTAATGAATTTTATGTTCCAAGTTTCAACTTAATTAATTTTTTGGTGAATGTTTTATCTGTTTTCATATGTACATTTTTTCATCATTGTTAATGATACTTTAATTGTTTCACCTTAAAACTCACTTTATAAATCTGGACTTATTTGCATGTTTTTTCTTGAATGGTACTGTAATTTTGAGTACATTTTATCCATTTTTGCATTTATCGAAGAATTCTCTATCGTAAGTTTACGGTAGCATTTCCCAGCCATACAGGCACAATCTTTGACCTTTTTATCTGTGGCGAAACAAACCCACGCACACACAAAGGAATTTCCCGCAGGTTAAAATGGACATCCCATAAAGAGACCAAACGAGACATCCCAATCGCAACTTTTATTTTGCAGTTTGTTTACAGCCCCCGGAAATCCTAATCAATATTCTCAAGTGTCATCTCCACTTCCAAACCCTTCCTTCAATAATAGAAGGCCTCTTTGTAGGATTTTGTTATATAGAATTGTATTGTATGTACTTCCACAAATATTGAAAAATACAAATACAAAGAGCAGGAAAAAATAAAAATATAAAGGATTGAAAAAAGAAACAGCATGGAAAAAAAATAAATGTACATTAAAAAATTCATACTACGAATACCGAAAAACCCTTGGAGTTATAGCAAGAAAATATATGTAGTTTTGTAAAATCAAGATATTTTCAATATCTGTGCCACCATGTAAAATGAATGCCAGAGGGTCTTGAATGACCCCGGAATGGTTAGGGTGCTACTTAGAAGTGTAGGAGGAGAGGAATGAAACTATTTTGTATTATTGCTGGTATGCAGGTCGAGGTCAATATCTGCCGTTGCCCAAGTTCTGGAAATTCATGTGATATTTCAAAGAACCCGTTGATTCGTTGCTCCGACATACATACCTAGATAGTATAGAGCCTGTGAGTTCTCCCAAATGACGTGCTCTACAGATTTCATATTATGTCAGCCGGCCTGTCGAAGGCCAATGGGAATTTTATAGCTGGACATTTCTCGTGTGATATTATTGGCAAATCATTATATCTGCGGGTTCATGGCCTATATTTTTTCATGTGTTTTTATAATGCCGCGTGTTTTTGCAATACAAAATTACTTATGTACGGCAATGCAATAGGGTGCTGACGATTTGTCTACTTATGTACGTCCATGTTATTTGCTATAATACATATTTACGCCAATGTAATATACTAGAATGCATATGTACACCAATGTCATTTGTTAGAATACATATGTACATCCATGTAATTTTTTTGAAGACATATGTATGTACGTCCATGTAATTCTTTTGAAGACATATGTGCGTCCATGTAATTTGCTATAGAATACACGCGTACGTCCGTGTTGTGATGCTGGAAAGTATCTGCACGCCTATGCAATATTGAATTCCACATACCTATAGTAATTCACTATACTTATGTATGTTTATGTAACGACCTATAGGACGACCCGTTGGAAAGGGAAGACGAGCTGTGGACGGACGACATCGACGAAGTAAAATCAGAGTTGCAATAGGGATGAAAGAAGTCATGTAAGATTTCTCATTCCCACTGTCTGCTCCTCCTTCAGCTCCTTCTGTGGTTGTCTTTCAAGTTGCTTTTCCTTTCTCTCTACTTCACACCAATGCTCCAACTCTTTTAGCACGCTTTCTTTTACGGGCATCGCCATCAAGTGTGCCGTTACGATATAAACAGTATTTCATATATGTATATGGGATTGCACATATAAATAGCATTGGTCATATGCAAAGCACTCCCTATATTAATAGCATATGCATAACATTACCTGTTATATGAATTGCATAGGAAGCATTGTCCATATTAATGGTATAGTAAGCGTTGGAAGTATACAGACAACTAGCATGTAATGCAATTGGAAATGTACAACAAGCAGCCTCGGATATACAAACAGTATTTTGCAAATTGGCAGCACATAGGAGATTCAAGAGTAAGTATGTATTACATATGTTTGAACGTGTGTTGGTTCACTTGTACTTTATTCCCCATTGCGTTTGTCGAGCTTTCACTTAAGTGCCACTCCGCTCCCATCTTCCCTTTACTCCTCGCACGCCCGTTCAGTCTCCTCATAGTCTTATACGGTGAAGCAGATGGTCAAACAAAAGGAAAATAACTGTGGTTCATGGTGAAACTTCCCAAGTGCCTTGCTCAATGTGACAACAAACTTTCTATCCTTTTCCTCCTCTTTTTTTCGCCCGTCCTTTCTTCTTCGTCTTCCTCCCTTCCTTCTCCTTTCCTCACTCCATCTTCCCATTCTTCCCAGTCCCCAACTACTGACTTGACTCTGATTATTTCCAACAACTTCTCCACAGCCAAATAAATTCATAGTCCCTTTGGACTAACTCAAAAGCACACAAGTCCATAGCACTGGTCATTCGAGTAACTCAGGAATAACTAAGGATTTCCAGTTTATATTTCTCACATGCACACACACACACACACGGGTTTTAAATGTAAGTTTTCATGTGTGAACAAACGAGAGTCCTTCTGTACTGAGGGAAATCGGAGGCTCAAAAGTAGCTACTATAAGAATGGACACTATGAAGCACACTATGAAAATTACACTAGAAGGTCCTATAGAAAATAAAATGCTTAGCTGAAAATACATCAATATTACGCAGGGATAAAGAACTAACAGAAGAATAGATAAGAAACTTTTCTTAGCGTTTATCCCGTGGATCCCAAAGCTCCTATTTTTTTGTTCCTGTTTCACACATTTTTCCCCGTATTTATACTCCGTCATGCTGTCATGACTTCTCGAGCTTCCTGTAGAGTTGTATAGCTTATTTTTTGATGCTATTATTTTCCTTTAATGGTTTTGATTGTGCTAGTTACATTTAGCTTGCCTTGCCTTTGGAAATTTCCCTCTTGCGTTTTCATTTTGCAGTATTGTTATTATGGCTTCTCTTACAGCTTGAATTGAAAGTTTTACAGTTTTAATGCTGGATTTTGCTTTAAGTTTTAAACTCACATTTGGATTGTGGGAGTTGAGTGCGTGTTTTGCGTTGGCAGTTTTAGCTCAATGCTCGGCTTGCGCAGCCATTAGAGGAGCATCTTTTGTAGATTAAATTGATTATTTTGCTCGTAGAAATTCAATAGAAATGTTTCCTGAAACTCAAGCTCGGGCGTATGATAAGGAAAAAAATAATTCTAACTCTCCTCCTAAGCATTTAAAAAAAAGTGAACAACTAAACACTTGATCCGCTGACAGACACAAAGGTCCATGAAATTGAAACTTGCCAATAAAAGACTGACCAGAGGAGAAGTGGATGATTTCATTGCTATCGCATTGTAAGAGAAAGCATGTGGGAAGACACTTTTGTGTAAAGGGAGCAGAGTTACAAGGAATGAGAAACGGTGAATGAGATGGAACCGGAAATTAAAGCTTGTTTTGTATTTTCCCTCCCTTCTGTTTATTCTCTGCAACTCATATTATATGACCAGTCCGTCTGTATCGGAAATTCCCGTATATATATATTTAGACTTCCCCTTCATTTATCCCTTGCCACTCCATAGAAGTGCTTTACTACTCGACACATCACCACTTGGACTATCAGACCAACGAATTTCACAGAGCTTTTAAGTCCGCGGATAGATTTCCACCGAGGAGACTTCAATGGGCTTTTTCCACGTAAATTATCAGCCACACAGGAATATAGATTTCCTAATATATTTCCTCGGGATTGGTTAACGCACGTATCCTATGCTATTATTCTGCGTATAGCCAAACTTACTTTGTAACTTATATGCCTTAATCAGGGCTCTACTACATACATACTTCTACACATTTAAGGTTACGCTGGTTGGGTAGCACGCGTGCGAGAGTGCAAGCAACCTTACAAGTCAAGCAAAGTAAACACGCTCGTTGTACACGCCAGCGGATTAAAAGCCGTTGATTGAGAAGTCCACGGCAGTGTAGCGAAGGTTGGAAGAGACTTGGTGGTGGAGTGGGATCGTACGTATGTATAGAACGTAATGTGATCATCAAATGATACGAAGCACATATGAGAACCTGGATAAATACTCGAGAAAACAAGAGACACTGGCGTGTTTAAGGGCGAGAGGGAAAGTCCTCAAATTGTGGCAGAAGCTCTTACAATATTAATGCGTGTGCCTCGATGTAAGTATAGGAGTACGCGAAGTCTGGCTTAATACAAAAACGTGTATGATAATTGGGTTGAAGTGCTAAGGAGGCCGTGGAGGAACCCTGTAAATTTTATTTATATAAGATTTTCGGTACTAAAAAATTGTCCTTGTAGAAATCTTATATAAGAGACCTTATGTGATACTCGAGGAATTTCATACGTGAGGTTAATATATTAAAAATGTATCATACAGAATGTATATCAGTATAAGAGGCCAATCTATAAAAAACTCCTTATAATACAAAGCATTTGTAATGGCAACTTCTAAAAGGTACATGAAAAACTATAATGGAGGCATGCACTATACTAGAAACCCTTACATACAAATTGCATTTATTGAGGAAGAGTCTGATAGGAGACCCAAGGTATAAAAATTCAGTAGTTGAGACTTACAATATAAAAATTCTATATAGTTGAAGCCTATAATACACATATCCTATATAGCTGAGGCCTATAATACACAAATTCTATATAGGTTGAGGTCTAGCCTATAATGTAAAAATTCTATATGAGAGGCTCGTAGTACAAAATGTATACAGAGAAAACCTACAAAGCAAAAAATGTATAAAGAGGCCTTCATTATAAAAACGGCATACACAAAATCTACATACATACACACCGAATCTGCGTGCATTAAAAAAATCTACAGGAGAGGCCCTTATTATAGAAAGTGGAGATACAAAGAGGTGCCTATGCATAATAGATATGCACAGAAGGGGCCGCGGTGTCCTTAAAACCGAACTTATATTGTCTTTGTCATGAAAGCGGAAGAGTCTTACTCTATGAGTTTTAATATTTGCCTGAAACCAGGATCATCAAGCGGAAAGGATACGATCATGGCTTATTTTCACATAATTTTATTGCAAGTCAAGCGGAATTGTCTTTTTTGCCTGTCAATTAATATGGGCGCTTGTACGCCTCCATGCTTCTTCATTCCTCCATATGAATTGCAACCTTCTACATAATTCTGTCTTTAAATAAAACCCTTTAAAGTATACATACACTCGTTAGCTTTATTATTACGCTCTTGTGCACTCGCATGCGGGGCCTCCAAATAATTTGGAAGCAATAGCTCATGCATAATTATAATAGTATGTGTATAGGAAGCTCTTCCATGCCTCTTCATCTCTTTACTTTTTACATCATCCCTCCTCCTCTCCATTTGTTTTGTCATTAATTAAAATCGTAAACCTACTCCAACGCTATTTTTCTCTCAGCAACTTGTGGCATCCGCGGAGACTTACAATAACATTATATAGCAGAAATTATATACACAAGCGAACATGACATATGTATACGCACATAATTTTTACATGTTATTATACAATTTATTATACAAGCAATACAATTTACCGGAGATCCATTCCACGAACCAACTTTACAATAATAATGAATCGGAGGTTTCTTGAGACCATCTCGCTTCGAGGAGCTTCACTAAATTGCATCGCCTGCAGAACCCGCTGCACTAAATTCCTTTATTACTATAAAAAATATGATACGTTATACCTATAATTTACCTATGTATATGAATACATGTACCTATTTTAAGGCGTTACTCATATTTCCGCTTATTTCTGTCCGCATCATTAAAACAATAATTATTTAATATGCATGTACATACCTTCACGGTTAAGAATGAATTGCAGCTTTCTGATCCGCCGAGTAAATAGCATTTAATGTGGAGAGCCTCTGTTTGAATTTTTTTCCTGCTCTCCACTATCTCTCTCTCCCGTGCTTATTTTAGGAATAGAAAATCCCGAAAATATTAGAGCTCTTGATTGTTTTAGGAAATGGTTTCAATAGGCTGGCTGTTGGAGTGGAAGGGGAAATTTGATTATTTTCTATTAATTTCCCTCTTCATATGTGCTGCTTTTTAACATGTGCTCCTCCCTATAAGCACATGCCGATCGTAATAAATCCGAATATATATATATATAAGCACATGCTAAAAAGAGGCACATATCCAATAGTTTCTATGATGAATTTCGTGGTGATGGAGCTTCTTTAGTTTTGCTTGAGTGTTTATTAGCCCAGGGTTCCTAAAATCTTCTCCTTTAATTTTGCTTTTAAAATCCAGCACTTCCTTCAGCTTTGCTTTAAAACATCCTCCCGCGTTTACTTTAAAACCTTCTCCTGCATTTACTTTAAAATCTTCTTCCGCATTTACTCTAAAACCTATTCTTCTATCAGTTTTGGCTTTAAAACTGGCTGACCTTCCTGGTTTTTGCTGAAAGATAAATTTATTTCGGTTTTGATTTTACACCCAGAAGTTCTCTTCTCAATTTTGTTTCAAAATCAAGCTCCTTTTACGGTTTTACATTGAAATCAAGCTCCTTTTACCGTATTGCATTAAAATCAATTCTACTTTCAATTTTGCTCTAAAACGAAGCTCTTCATTTTGTCTTGCTTTAAAAGGAAGATCCTTGGTTTTGGGTAAAAACCTATACTAGCTTTATCTACCTTTCGGTCTAAAATGAAGTTCGTCGGTTGTTTTTCTACGGTTTCCCCACCATCACTCCTGCCTTGAGTACAATTTTACCCTCACTTCAGCTTCGGTTTCAGCTTTAAATGTGCTTTCTTGATAATGCTTTGAAGCATTTTAACTTATGTACGTCAGGTGCAGTGTTTTCCAAGGGCTTTACATTTGTACTCATATGTGCATATTCATAATGGTGTGGGGTACTAAACCCCTTTGGTTACACGAGCTATAGTTCATAGTACATGAATTTATGAACCTAGGTTTAGGTTTATACTCATGTGCACATGAATACATTTTAAGCAGTGCCGCGACTATAATTTAAACATATACCAGGTTGGATGGGAAAAAATAAGAGACACGAGGACGGGCTCTATGTTGATAATAGTATTGACGTGTACAGATAGAAGGCTTGGAGATCTATAGTTCCTAGTTTATGTTGTCTATAGTACAAAAACGCCTATACCTACGTATAAGAGGGGAGCAGCAAGTCGTTCTTGGGTATAAAATTTAATAAAGAAGATGGAAATCTGCCTCAATATTCTCCGTTGTTCCGTTTGATGGAGAGCTTTTAACATAGTCAAATTAAGCTTAAATGAAATGACATGATTGTAGAGAGTATAGACTGCAACGGCTGTGGAGATTCTAGTGGAGATGTATAATGGGACTCGACCTCTGCACACACAGCTTGCATATATGTATTGGGACTTGACATATGCAATTCGTTATATATACTGAACATAACACATGCAATTTTAATATATGAGAACTGTTCCATGCATTCTAATATCCATATGAGGTCTATTCAATGCTATTTTAATATATGAGGCCCTTTCTATGTGTCATCTTTATATTTAGGTATTGAGGCCTTTACTATATAATTGCTATTGCACTTATTATTTTGGAAACATGTTGAGTTCGTTCTGTTTTAAATTTTAAGTAACTCAAATTAAATTTACTTACTTTGAATTTACTTCGAATACAAAGCTTTGATTATTCCTCAAAATTTCAGTTAATCAACTATCTAATTGAAAAAAGTTGTAGGCAGCATTATCCATAAATACATTAAGACCCTTAGCAGGAAGGTTTTTATATATTAAGGCCTTTAAAATGATTTTTAATAAATTGAGGCGTTTAAAATGATTTTTTAAATAAATTGAGGCCTAACTTATGCAAGTTAGCATATAATGATGCCAATATGCTTTCTACTAGCATTTCGTTTGTATTTTCTACATTTAATGCACATTTCATACACACGTATATTGATACACACAGTATATTATGAAGCTGGAAAACAACGTATATATGTAGATAATATATAACTCAAATATTGAAACACAAGAAATTGAATGTGGCGTACATGACAGCTACATATTGAAATCTTGCTCAGCCCCTCAACAGCTCTCGTAACTTATTGCATGTTAATACAAGAGAAGTTCTCACTGAAATCAGTCGGGATGGCCTATGGGCCTGTACATCAAAGTCAGTCATTCCTGGGTATGGGCTTGGGAAAGGAGCCCCGAAGTCTACTCACTTGGAAGGACATATGTATGGGGAATATTATGAAACGACAGCCTCGGACTTACTGTTTAACTTGCAACATATCCCTAAAACTACGGTAATAGCCTTGGAGGATTTAGGCTCTAAACTCAATAATAAATTATAGTCAACAGGCTCGGTTGCAGGGCAATGAAAATGATGAGCTCTCTCTGTCAAAGACATATCTCTCGCTCTCTCTCTCTCTCTCTCTCTCGCTTTGCCTTTATTTTTACTTTTGTTTATATTATCACATTCCCTTTTGTATAGAACCCCTTTAATGATCTGCTGCCCTGGAGTTCCACTCGGGTAACTCCGACTCCACAACTTTATTTATAACTCCGCGCTAGTCTTTAGATTGTCATTGATTCAAATCTGATTATCTCATATTATGACTTTTCAAGGTTTCTCATTTTCTAGCAGCCGCCTATTGCTTCTTGGGAGCTCAACAATTTTTTCCTCAGTGTTCTGGGGATTTTAAATGGGAGTGTTTTTCAGAATTTATTTTACTGCAAAATCCTGAAGATTCCTAATATGATAATATGAGGAAATGTGTTGCAGAACTTGCAAAAACTTGCATAGAAACAATATACAACTTCAGCTCAAAGGATCAAAACAAATCAAAACTATAATCTCATAAGGAAATGAGCATATCATAAAAATTCATGAAAAGTATGATACTATTTTATATTTACATTATTAGATACGTTGAAATTCAAGACAATTTTGTAAATATTGAATGTAATGGAATCTAGAAGAAGAAAATACAACCAAAATTTAAATTAAAATCTCAATTTTGAAAATTTAAGTTTAAAACTTAAATTTAAAATTTAATTTTTAAACTTCAATTTAAAATGTAATTATAAAATGTCGTAAAAATTTAGATGAAGAGTTTATTCAAAAGATGAAACGAAAAGCACGCTCCAAAAATCAAATGCAAAACATGACCTAAAAATCAAAAAAGTATATCCCTCATCTGCATTTCATTAAATTCCAGAATGCATTATTTGTGTGTGTTTGTGCAATAAGTAAAAGCTTGTTCTGGAGACGCAGAAGCAAATAATTTAATGGAGAGTCAAGCATACGGGAGCTGTACTGGTGGCTTTATTAATATAAGGAATTCACTCAGGCATAAGAGGCTGGAATACGTGGATGATTAAGAGCATTATGATTACTTATCTTGTTTTTACATCCATATTTCTTTCTTCAACTACAAAGATGCCGGCTGTTTCCCCAAACTTTCCCCTCCATGATGCTTACATGTAGTAAGACGGTCGGGGAGCTCCTTTAGCTCCAAATCTCTCCTGCATCTTGCACAATCAACAACATTATTTTCGCAACTGGAGCAAGGACATAAATGGCATTATCGCTCCGGAAAAATAGGGGAGTAAAAAATCTTTTAATCCGAGAAATTGGACCTAGACAGTATTGTAGAATATTATTCTTGGACCCAAAATTGGTTAAAAGTATTAGGGGGACGTGTGTATTAAAAGTAAATGGGGATGAAAGATTGGTTTCAAGTAAACACATTTTGTTCGAAAATGTTTTCAAGCTTTGTTAAATCCTAAAGTGCTTCAAAGTATGATGAAATTTGGAGTAAAAAGAAGTTGGGAGTATTAAAAGATAAACAATTTCAAGAAACAAATTGTTCATAAATGTTCTAGAAATTGTAGAAAATGTTCTGAAAATAGAAGAAAATATTAATGTTCTAAAAAATGTAAAACAAAATATTTTAAAAATAATCAAAAATATGTAAAAAAAAAATAAAAATGTAAAAAAAAATATTTTAGAATTTATCAAAAATACTTTAAAAATAAAATTGGTAAAGAAAAAATTTTTTTAATGTGTTCACTCCCACATTTTTATTGACAAATTCTTGTTCGTTGTGTACAAATCTAAATCTGGTGTAAACTTTTTTGTTGAGGAGCTTATGAAGAAGCTGAACATGAGTGGGGAAAGTTTTGAGAGGGGAATGAACAGATATGTACCTACGTGCATCTGTATGTGTATACATACATACAAACAATGAACGAGAAAGGAGATGAGTTTTGTTGAAGGGTGAAAAAAACAAAATGTTTGAGAGGAACGCGTTGTAAGCCAACACTTCTGAAGGGAAATCCTTAAAAGTGCAATAATATGGATGGAGCAATAATTTCTTCTATTTATACTTTTACTTCCAAGGCTTCGCCAAAGCACAATTGAGGAGCGTATGATTACGGGCTGTACCTATATCCCTATATGTACCTTATGTATCTATGTACATGTGTGTTTATATGTGTCACTATTGACTTGAGTCACTTCTGTTATATAAATACATAAGAAACAAAACTAGGAAATTTGGATTCGACATAAGTTTCATTCCTATATACATACACTAATACGTATAGTAGCGTCATAATCTTTCCTTGTACGCTGTTGGTTGTACCGAGAAAAAAGAGAAGAAAAAAGTATAAATTTGATAGGTCTTGAAATTTCTCTGGCTTTCCCCCACTTCTTGGAATCGGAGTTACTTTGTAACTTGAAGTCTCTATCTGTTATTTTTTTCAAAATCCTTTTCTTATTCCTTTCCCCCCTCCATCTTATACTACAACGTTCTTTTCTACGAGGAGAAATTCCCGTCGTTGTCGTTGTGGAAGGTTCTAATGGGCAAAATTGTGCTCAAGGATTTCATCCGTAGGAAATTCCTCAAAAGAAATTCAACCATTAGAAATTTCATATTGGGGGACTTCAACTGCAGGGAATTTAAAGCGTGAAAAATGAAATTTTACCGACGGAAAGTCTATGAAATAACACTTTTTCACATGAAATGTTACGGAGGACACTTTCTATCAAGAATTCAACCGGAACAAAAATCAGTACAGTAAAAGCATGAATAGCATATAACTCTGCACTGTTTGGAAGTAATTTTTCCATAGAAAATTCTAAAATTAAAAAATATTTTATTTAGGGAATTTCAAAAGAAATAATTTTTAAGTGCAAAATTCGAAACAAAATATTTATGCAAAACCTTAAAGCCTAAATTATTGCAATATCTCGCCAAAAAAAATAAAAGATAAATTCGCCCGCCTCTATTGACGTTGTATGCATGTGTAAAACAATGGAGCTTTCCACGGAAGTTAAGCATGAGAAACGAGGACATGGGGTGGTTAGCCATGATAAAGCTACGGTTGTGAGAATGTGACGAAGGAGTTTGGAGAGGTGTAGAGGAAAAAAAGATAAACGAGTTGAAACACTTGAAGTATCTACTTCTGGTAATGTGATAGCACATTTCATCATCTTTACGACTGTCTAATTCTATTACGAATCTCCCGGCTTTACACAAGGGCTCCTCTCGCAAAAGAAAAAATCCGGGAGGCTGTACCCGGGATTCTCGGAATGTGAGGAGTCGAATGAGCATTATATGAGTTTGGTACAGCGAAATGGATTTTATAAAGCCTTTGTACAATATAAGCATTGTCAAGCATATTGGTTTTATATCAAAGTTTATGTCTACATAGAAAGCATATAGCCTGCCTAGGTGAGCAAGCAAAACTTAATAAAAGATTTGCGATTTTTATAAGAAATTCGTGAATTTTATAAAACATTCAAGATTTTTATAAGAAATGCACGATTTTTTTAAGAAATTCATAATTTTTATAAGAAATACATAGTTCCAATAAGAAAAACATATAGCCTTTATACGAAAAATATACTCTCCATTTTAAACATAGCGCAAAATTTTATAAAGAGAAAGCACCTCGAATCTCCTTCTGAAGCATCATAAAAAATCTTTTTACAAAAGTGTGAATCTTCGGATAGAGAAAGCATAGGGAATACGAAAAGAATCTTCGAGGACATAAGAAGAAACAAGTTCTTAACAAGCAACTTTTCTACATTGCAAAATCCTTAAAAAGTCCTTCTGGGCATCCAAATATTCCTTTTTTAATAGTGTGATCCTCCTTAATAAGACACATTAAAAGCTCATTTCAACCGCGGAAATTCTGCTGTTATTCTGTATTTCTATTATATATTTATAATATACTTAGAGGTTATACATACAATTTTGCGTATTATTATATGCAAGATATTATAACTGATCTATGGTGCATATAACCAAGCCAACCAAAACCCAAGGAGAAATAATCTGGCTCACACCTCCTCATCTGCTGCGCTATCTTGAAAAGGCACCGTAATTTTATGGACTAGGTCTCCCTCACACAGGCTTCCTCCCCGACGTAATTATCTCACGGAGATAAAGCATAATATGGTTATTAGTAGTTCATTTCCGGGGAAAGTCTTTTGGTTGAAAAGTGGAAGAATAAGATATTACTTAAATTTTATTATTTCTGATATTATCAATTAATGTATTTACATTTTTTAATTTAGTTTCCTTGGATTTTTTTGAATTCCAGTACTTATTTATAAAACATTAAAAATTTTATATAGCAAACTTATAAGGAAATCTTGTAAAAACCTTGTGGTTTGCAACCTACTTTCGTAATGGATTAAGTCAGTTAGGAAATTTCTCTGGAAAATATAGAGCAGCTATCTGAAATACTTAAAAATTCCTGGAATTGACAAAGAGCAGTGCCCTATACACAGCCCAGGCACTCTTAAGTAATGAAGTTGCGTAGGCGAATGATTGTGAACATAACTTGTGAAGTAAGGAAGTTGCTGTCCTTTAATTTAGATACTACAATCCTAAAAGCATTAATCTCCTTTCTTTGAAATTCCAAACCCATTTCAAAGGTTTCCGATGAACTTTCACTATTAGAAGCAACCTGAGCTACCCTTGTAATACTGTCTGCAGTATGGCTCCGGTAATTTTCAGTGACCGGTTTCCACACTTTTGGTTCTTCGCCCGGTAAGATCAAAACCCGCCTGCGCTTTTTTAACTTGAAACGATGCTCTGGTGGTGGTGTTCAGTTGAAGAACTTGGGATAAAAATGAGCATAATAGAAAATTATATCCATTTATAAATATAAGATTAAATACAAAATTATATCTATTTATAAATATAAGATTAAATACAAAATTAATACAAAATTAATACAAAATTAATA
>JAQGAK010001070.1:0-41398 GCA_034696945.1 Lipothrix lubbocki
CGGGATTCTATATATCTCCTGGGTTTAGACCCAAGTTTGAATTTTGTCCGGGGGATATCTTTCGAATAAATACGGTACATACTCTTCCGCATTATTTTACTTATACCAGTAATTTTGTATGAATTTGGCTGTAGTATACGTGCGGTTTGCTTACTTATATTAAGTGCTTGTTGTTATTTGAAAAGTCTGCAGTTTTGTATGTGTTGGGTCGTATCAGAATTGTTTTATTACAATGTGGCATCCCTCCCAACTACTTCAAATCTCATATGTATGCCCAAAAAAGTTGTCAATGCCTTTACCAAACGACAACATGAACAGCAATCCTTGCTTTCATTACTGCCGGTAGAGTAATCGGTTTTTTCGTATTACTAAACAACGATTCAGAAATCCACGGTAAAATATTTTGGCATGAAGTTGTTATTCATATGTGTAAACGGCATTGTCTGTATGCAAATAATACAAGGACAGATCAACGGAGGTTAAGTAGGCATCAGCAACAACAAGAGCAGCAATGTCAAAAAATGAGTGCATGTGTATAGTAAAACTTACATCTGTCTGTGTCAATAATGTTTGTTAAATGGAAAAAAGGATGACAATTCAGAGATTTGTCATTATGTGGAAAATATTGTGTTCTCCCATTGATTTTTTTGTTATAATACGGGACTCTCTGCTCAAGCTTAAGTGGAGTGTCCAGAGGCGATGAAACAAATAGAAAATTCGAATTTTGTATTACGAAAATTGTAATAAAGAGTTGAATGAGTGTTTGACAAACACCTTTTCAGGTGTAATCGTCCATGAAAAATCCCACCCGACCCGATGCCTAGACATCCTGTCTATTTACACGAGCTCCCATTAAGCTCACATGTCTCTGCTCCTTCATACTCTCCTCACTTCTACCCTTGTCAGCCTGTGTAAGTCTCTTTTAACTCGTCATTCCATGGGAGTGTGTGTCTGCACGCGTGTATAAAGAAACCGCCGTGTTTTTAACAAATACCAATTCTGTTTGTATCGTGCATTAGAATGGAGCCGTTCCCTACCACATGTATACATATGTAAGTGTAGCTTGAGTGTGTAAAAAGAGTAGTAGTACTAAACCATATTCTTTTAGGGAGAACTTGTGGTCCGATAAACAAGTTTCCCGCAACGTGAGCAAGATAATGGAAAAGTCTCTCCTGTACTCGATAGCCTTTTTGTCTATAGTTGTGGAGATTGAAATGTCACCCACAGTCAGTGCAACAACGTGCAAACATCAGCAGGGCAGAAATAGACGACGAGAGAAAATTCTTTAAATTAACCCTTTGAGCCGGGTCACTTCCTCCACAAATCCATTTCCATCGAGCTCATTTTACTTTTTTGGGGAAATTTTCTACCCCATTCTATGCATATTTAACTGGCATTTTAAACATTTAGCCAGAACGATTTTTTTTACTCATTAATGTTATAATGTTGTAGCTTAAGCTCAAATTTATAATATGATTTTAGTGCTTTAACCAACTATCACAAATGATAAATATAAAGAAAAATATTTGCTACAATTGATCGTATAGTCATTTAAAACTTGACAAAAAACAAATTAAAAACGCCAACTCTCGATGTGGAGTAAAAATCCATATGATAAGCAGACACTCCAAAACTCCTAAACCATGTTTGCTTAGTCTGTAATTTTTATTTTAATTATTTACGTAACAAGAGACGTGTTGAGTTACCGGTCATTATACTGCATTACTCGTATTACCAATAAATATGACTTTCAATCTTTCAAACTTCACTACCTCAATATATTCAACATATCAGCGTCAGCTTTTCTGACAGTTCAGCCCACTTAATTTACCAGGTTAATAGAGTACGTAGAGACGAAGATTGGAAGCTTGTCTCTGCGTACGTTTGCATAACCAGCAACCATATGTTGATTATTATAAGAATCTTTATGATTGACTCTAGGCTCTGACACATGGTTTTCGCATTAAAGATAGGCGTAATTGTGCAAATAATTTTATTGTGTTAAGTCCATTTTTTGTGACTACTTACGGGTGTATAAGACTAAAGAGATGAAATCCTTGGATTGCTACTATAGGGAACCAGACTGATAAGAACTTTCGTCCATCCCCCAAAAATACAAAATGGGAAATTGACAACTGACACGGACACTTAATATATGCATTCTGCAGGTAAATGGCTTGTTAACTCTCAATTGAAATTTATTTTAATGGAATTAATTGCATCATTTTACAAAGCATAAGTTCATACTTTCAAGCAAGTCTCCTTAAAATGACACTTTGTGTGACCAAATGATGGCTTACGCCTTGAAGTCATTTCAACCGACCAAAAAAAGCTAAAGTACCGACCTGATAGTATCGTATGATTTACATGTATACAGCTATATGTAATGAGAAAGATATACGAATTTAAATCCTAATATGTTGTATGAATTGCAAAGAGTTACAGGGCAGTGACAATGACAACAAGAGTTTACAAGATACGAGATCTTGAATTCAAAGGGATTTAAACGGAAGTTTCAAAAATGACAGGATTAGGCGAAGTGTGTTCGTCATTATAAGGAGCCTATAGAGGGTAAAGTATTGCTATTGGCTAGATGTTTAGGAAATGAGAAGCAGCTTAATTCTGGTAGGACGAAGTTAAGTTTCTTGACAATACAGACATTTGGAGGAAGTCGTTACTTAATTCGGAGCCTGTAATTCTGGCACGAATCCTTCTGACAATTACGACGTACGCCTAATGAAACAAGTACTACTGTTAAGAGAAACGGCCTCAAAAACCTGCAATTCTTTTACGATAGTGCAATCACAAGGGGAAGAATTGACATTAGAAGGAAAAAAGGAGATTGATCTCTAATGATACAAATTATTGTTGTAACCATTCATATTAGGAAATGAGGTAGGTAACCATTAAAATCTATGAAGAAATCACAATAGGAGAAATAGCTCAAAAGTATGTACAATGCTTTAGTTGAGGAACACAATTGGCATGAAACGCCCCATGAAATGATTGAATATAGAAATGCCATTAAAATTGCATAATTTGAACACACAAAGAAAGTTATACTACATATATTCTGTAAAAGGAATGGAGCGGTTAGTTTCCTCAAGGCATTTAACAGCAGTTTGCTCAGGTAACCACCAGCAAACTTGACGAAAAAGGAGTATAAACAAAACTCCGTACGTTCGTCTCAACATGGAAATAATGCTCATGTGTCTACACTACAGGATGTTACTGTATCTTTAAATGTTACTGAACCTTTAGATTAAATGCAAAGTTCCAACGTCTGCTTGTGACTTTAGATTATATATTTATTTATGGGCTTATCTAGTTTGTAGAACTGCATAACTTTAGATTTTAGCACAGCGATTAACGAAATAATATCAAGCATGCAAACACTAATATTAAACTAGTTCGATCAACTGCAAATTAAATATAGTAAAATGAATTAGTCTGACCTGCCAGGCATTGGATTCGAGCGCCAAGAAGGACATATCGTGTGGCCAGCAACGTGGAGTTGCCGATGCATACGGCAAAACTCCGCCACCTTGATGGTTACAACCCGCCGTTTTTCTGCACGACGTTGTCGTTCCTACAGGAGGTTTCCTGTCTACACTTGTACTTCCAAACCAATCCAGCTTAGTAGCAAGCCGGAAACTAAATTTCACAAAAAAAAGAAGAATAAATTCTTCGTAGCACGAGTTGATGGTCGTTGAGGATGATATGGGACCGGAGTTAATGATGCTCACTCCGTCATTAACACCATGCACAAGTCCAATTAATCAAGCTCACTCTCATTGTTACATTCAAGTCTTGAGTACTTTAATTGTTTTAGTTATTGAATTTTTTTATCTTGTTGGCTCTATAAAGCTTCTCACTCACAGTAAACAGGGAAAATACAAATAACAAGAGACAGGAAATGCGAGAGTCAGGCCTTCGTACAAGAGAATCCGTGCAAGAGAGGTAGAGCCAGAACTTGTGTAAACTTTTTTCCTATCGCTCTTCCACAACTTCCAAGTGGTCGTATACTGTCAAGCGGCTATAATATATGTGAATACTATCCCGCCTTGTGAGTGAAAAACCGTCCCAAGACCAAAGCACACCTTAATTTCAACACTAGTTTTTTTATTATTTCTTCAATCTTCTCTTTTACTGACTTGGTGTGTTCGATGTCTATGTTAGTCCGTTGTACTTTTTCTTGTAATCTTGTCGAAGTAACCTTTGGTTTTCGTGTAAGTTGTTAGTTCACCAATGTTTTGGAAATTCAACCTAACTCTGCTATAATGCACAGCTCACTTGGTTGGTCGACTGGGTGCAAGAAGATAGTGAGAGGGAAGCAATCGAGCTGGTAGCACAGGACAGAATGAACGGAGTGAAAAAGCAACTTGTTCTCATTAAAAATTGATGATTACAATAAAGTTTCTGCTAAAATTACAGCTAATAAATTAACTATACAATATTGAACACCTTAAATGTCAACGTTATTGCTCTTTGAGATCTTTTCAAGAGAGAAAACGCTAACAGAGAGGCCTAGAAGGCACTAATCAAGTATATAGGAGTCAGTGAATTTTAACTCTGACTTTTTTATCCAGTCAAAAGTGCAAATGAATGGTGGAGGTTGAAGATTATACCAGAACCCCAAAGAAAAAATGCTTGTTTTTCTTATAGTTTATTGCTGTTGGGTTGTCGGTGGTGCAGTCTATAAAAAAACAAGAGTTTTTTTCCCATAAGAAAAATTACTATGAGAGCGCTGTAGACGCCTGGAAGCAAGAGAAATTGATAAGTGTTATTTAACTATTGAGAATTTACCTCACAGGTTAAGACGACCAAGGTGAAGAACTGTATCGGTAATAAGAAATATTATGACAATAAACTCGACAATGTAATGCATTGATACAAATAGCTAAGGGCGTATTTCTGCAAGCGTTTTATCACTTCCACCTCCATGGCACATATTGACAAAGACCAACTAGACGACAGCAACCGGGCCATTTCCTATTTTCTCTCTCTCTCTCTTAAACCCCCGCAGCACCAGCCGCAACTCTAAAACCCCCAAATCTCCTCGCCAGTCTCGTGCTTTTGGTTGAAAAGAACGATACTTACGTTTGCCCTCTAATACGTTACCCAAGCGTATCCCGTCAAGTCCCTACCATGGTAGGGACAACTAGGCAACTTTCCCCGGGAATGCCTTTCACCCGAAAACCTGCCTTTCACTTGAGCCAAAAGTAATATGCCCGCAGACTCCGCTCCACAACTAAAATGGATTTCCTAAGCCTTCGTCTCTCTCTCTCTTTCTCTCTCCTCTTGCTAAAATGGCTCACCAAACAATCCTCATCATCTTCATCTACCATTCCGTTCTATTATTTCATCTCTCTTTCTCTATATACTAGTATTCTCTTTTCCCCTGCAATTTTTGCTCACCTCATCCATCCACTCCTCTCCTGCCAACCAAAACGCACCACGACCCTGCACTCACCAATGCCCCACACGTTACAAAACTCTTGTATTAGCTTACTTTGTCTTCTCTATCTCTCTCTCTCGTCATATTACAGAATATATTCTCCTTTGTATTTCCTCCAACTTTGTAATATCCTTTCTTTCTTCTCCTTTTCTCTCGTCTTGTCTCTACTCCTCTTGTCTTCCCTACCCTTCTCTTACCAACTTTCCTTCCCAGCCTCTCAAGCTGTCTCTGCAATCCCCTAACTTCTGTACAGGAAAGGAGTCCAAGATTTTTGAAGCTACTTCACTGACGTTGTGAGCATGAAACTTTTAATGTATACACTTTAATATCGAGTATTATATGAGATAGAGAGGATGTAGTAGATGTTATGGCATTATGCAGTATTGTAATCAAGATGTTATAGTTTACCATCCACTAGTCACACTTTAATTATGTATATCTAAGCTATACGGTATATTATTACATACAGTTAAAGAACGACTGCTTCAAAGCAAGACACTCCATGCAGCGCTTTGAAACTAGAACCAATGAATATGCGTAGGCAACTTCAACGTATAGTTCTTCGCTGTTATGTTAAACTATATAAACATACGTTACGATCCCATGGAACTCATGAAGCAGAGTAAAATCAAGGGGTTTATCTTCATCGCCGTCAAGAATACTTTAGTCCACCGTCATCAGTAAAGCTACAAGGAGAGAGGTTGGAGTGCATTGGAGACAATACACATAAACCCTTTAAGTGTGAAATAGGGTTGACGTTCAAATCATTCTTGTGCCTCATGACAATGGCCCACCGGCAGATAAGAACAAATCGCATTAAGCACGTTCCATTTGTGCATTGATGAGAGGACTTGATAAAAGTTTAACTCTTTTTCCATACGCCATGCCTCCATGTCTGGACAACCCCTGTCACAACTTAGGAGCTTTTGATCAGGAATTAAGTATAAACATATCTGCCGCGGCGCTTTTTAGCTTTCTGTACAGTGAAATTAGAATTTAAATATGGAAAAATATATAAAATAGTATTATAGTAGAGATAATACTGTCTACAGTCGGTATCATTGTAGAGATATCATTATTTTAGAAATGGTATTAATGTAGAGATAATACATACAATAAGAGAAGGCTGAAGTGATGGAAGAATAGTTAGTGGAAGTGGAAACAATGTAAAGTTAGTGCAGATGCAGATACAAAACTCTCCGTCAAATTACTTCGACTATCTACCTTGACATGCGGAATCAAAGAGAAACTCTTGCATATGATGAATTATAGGGGAATTGTAATCACTAATAGAAACCGAAATCTTTCCTGATGCATTCATTATTCACTTTGTCAGTAATTACAATTTCTACCATTTGTAATTGACCAGTGCACTTGACTGTATTTGACGTGAATGGCAATTCGATCAACCTCCCTGTGTTGTTGAACATGTCATCTATAGTAAAATATTGTATATGCACATGTCAACTATAGCAAAAGACCGTCTATATATACGATAACAGGTGAAGTGCTATCTGCTTTCCATGCTAGTATAGTTCATTTCATTATACTATTGCTTCATATCTTTTAGCTCAGCGACTGTGTTTGCCGCCATGAGTTAATTAATTGTAAGTGCAGGGACTAATTACAAGCATTACTCGCTGCATATAAGCACGAATCATACAAATACATTTATTCCCATGTTGTACAGATGAGAACGAAAGATTCTGATGGTTAATGAAATGAATAGCTGCTGAGATCCTACTGCCTGTTATGAATTTTCATATGGAATTATTTAACAGATGAATTGAATGAGTTCATAAATCATTGTGGTACCTGCTGCACTTTTTTGTCAAAGTGAGAAGCAAGTATTTGATTAAGTATACGCGATTTCTGGTAGCCAAATACCTACATGCGATGTGCTCAACATTTCTCTTGTACTTTACTTTCCTGTCAAGTCTGTTAACTAATTTTTTTAGGTATTTCTTCTCATACCTATATTCTCCACTTGACATGTATGGCTGCTGTAGAAGTCAACCGGATGAACACTCATGAATTTTACTTGTTTAACGCGTGTGTCTTACTTTGCCAGTAACTACCTACAACAACAGGCGTTTTATTATTAACATTCATAAATAAATCTTGTTTTATAATTAATCATTTAAAATACTAATTTATAATCCCAATACTCAACGTTGTAGAACGTTATAATTCATAACGTAGTACTCCTATGTCAAAAATTTATGAAATCACATTTGTTTTATTACGAGATAATTTTGCCCTTTATCTGTAGGTTTATAGTGTAAATAGTGCTAAGATTAGAGTAAAAATGTATCCAGATAATCAAATTTTATAATAAATATACCGAAATATGTACTAATGTTAAAAATGACTTTAGAATACATTAATTGTGATTATTATAATTAATTTGCATGTCACTGTTACGCTGTTAATATTATTGGCTTAGCTAAAGAAGATAATTTTTTTATTTTACACACTTGATAGTAATTCCTCTGGCATTCACATTTGAGCCAACATAGTCGTGGATTATGGAGTAATAGTCACTTTCTTGTGCTATTGTTTCAGTAATGATGAAATTAGAAAGCACGAAAATATAACGACAAATTAGGAAGCACAAAAATGTAACGATGAAATTAGGAAGCACAGAAGTATAATGATGAAATTAGGAAGCACAAAAGTATAAAGACAAAATTAGAGGTATTAAAATGTGAAGACAATATACTTAAACTACACAACATTATTTCGTTTACGTTAAAATGTTAATATTAAACGATAAAATGTAAATTCATCAACATGGAGATAAAATTTGTAAGCATTAAAATGCAAATGCATATACGGAAAAATAAAATCTGTAATCATTAAAATGCTAATGTGTACGCCTGAAAATAAAATTTGTAAACACAAAAATGTAAGGAAACAATTTAATAACTATCATTACAAAGACCATGTATTTAGGACGCAAATTCATTTAAAACGTCTTTGTAAAAAATGCAAGTCGCAAATTGAAGTAATAAAAGCATCTTTTAATAAAAGATAGCAAAGAATATAGTTACTAGCGGAATCCTCCAACAAAGGGTTGAAGAATGAGATAAGCAAGTATAATAGTATATGGGAAAAGAAGAAAAACCATCCATATATAGTAAATTTCATGGTGTAATACAATGTCGATTCAAGATTTCAAGAATAGTATCGGGGAAATATAGGTACTGTGGAGGTGCACAGGGTCCTTTACTTTTACTTGCTGGGAAGAGTATGTGCGGTGGCTCAAGTTTAGTGTCTATAGAAATGTCATATTTGTACAACCATGCGCTGGAGAGCCAAGCCCCGAAGCTCCAATCAGTTTCAGTCGACGCGCATCGTACGAGATTTCTCTGACAATTTCTTGACTCAACTTTTACTGACCGTTTCACTTTCCGTAATGAACGTCCACAAGTTATTTCTGCACCCTATCCATCCTCCGTATTATCCACATGTTATGCAAACTAATACCAAATACATATATTGTAAGAGGGTGAAATTAATTGTTAAACATGTTTGAAATTAGTGATGTTACAAGTTTACCAAGTTGGGTTTACCAGGTTGGGTAGCCTTTCTCATTAAAATTAGTACGTTTTCGTATTTGAACTTTCCAGTCCTGAAAATTCTGGGTTTAAATTTATGTGATTAATGCGTGTTTAAAATTCTACAGCAATATAGTTCACGATGTGTATGTCAACACAATGCGTGAAGCATACTGAAATATGAGACAATGCGTTATGCAAAGTGAGTAAACAAAGTGGATTTTAAAATTATTTTAATACAGATGATTGCGTTAGAAATGTAGCTGTTCATTATTTTAGAAATGCAGAAATAACATTATCTTTTTTTAAATTGTGAAGTTTATAATTCCATTACATGTCCGCCGAATTCCCCCAAAACTTGAAACCAATGGCGTAATAATAATCTAATTTCTGCATATCTACGAAATTCCATGATTGGCTTGTCATTAAATAATGGATGTAGGAGAAGAAAATAAATAACCAAAAAGGACAATTTATCCTTTTTCATGTAATTAACAAGCTCAACTTAACTCTTATGTAATAAAGTTCCTGAAACGGCAAGGCAAACTTACTGTCCGCACAGCGTTGAAACGCATTAACTTTTCATACCTGAACACGATGGAGTTTTAAAGGGATTTTATGTAGCGTCACGCAATTACTTGCAAAAATTCCTGAGGCACTATCCCTCTATTTATATTTTCAATGAGATGGAACCTAATTAGATGAAATGGGACTTAATTTCTTGATTGTTGCTAAAACTGCGAACGTGCTTGACAAAATTGTAATTTTCACTCAAATCATTTTAAAAGCAGGCATACATATTTTAATAATTTAGAAACTGAAAAGCATATGAAACTTCAATAATTTCTAACAGTCAAT
This sequence comes from Lipothrix lubbocki, assembly GCA_034696945.1. NCBI lineage: Eukaryota > Metazoa > Arthropoda > Collembola > Symphypleona > Sminthuridae > Lipothrix > Lipothrix lubbocki. Next base: position 9,877 of record JAQGAK010001070.1, read on the forward strand.
TGTACGTTGAACATTTCAATTTAATGCGCAGTTCTGCATTCATTATATTTACAATCCAAACCAAAAACGTTTGAGCCCTAATCGTAAGTTGCAAAGGTTTGCTTGAGAAGACCTGATTTGTAGGGCAGAAATGAAAGGGAAATCAAAAAATCCGAATGACTTTTTACTTGCAGACCGTGGGTATAAACACCTTGTCTAAACATTCGAGTGATGCGTAAGGCTATGAGTTTTGGGAACTGACGACTGTGAAAGAAATAACGAGATTGAGAAAGGAATAGGAGTTACACGTTAGAAAAACAGCTTTGAAATTCGATACGTAAATAGAAGACTGTGGAAGGCTTTTGCTATGAGAAAAATCCTTGGGTTTGTTTTCCTTCCGCGTGTCTCTTTCGACTTGTTTTCAATCTTGGCTCCGCTGGGCGAAAAGAGTTTCACCATCTTGATCGCGTCCACTTCAGTGCGGTTAACCCTCGCACCCTTCCCATCCAATTTAGTTTCCAGAGTAGTTGTTTAGCCAGATGACATTCTTGGACACTGGAAATTATTCCAGGAAAACTAATTTTCCCGGAGTATTCAAACAATCTAAAAAGAAGAATAAGAAGGAAAATCAATGAAGAAATCCGAACTAGCGTGAGCGAATGAATCTCCGTCAACTGTCTAAATTATCCGTTCCGTTGAAGAAAAAGTCCAATGAAACACCCAAAAAGTAAATTTACTCTTTCTTTCCTCATGGCATTCGGTTTCTCGTGCCCTTTAATCTTTGAAAAGCGTTCAGAGTATCCGTTTATTTACTTGACGTTGTGGCAATAATAGAACCAGAAATATGAGAAACTTGATTTCAAGGGCGTTAAACCAAAAACCAAATAACGTGTATATAATTCAAATATTGTGCATTCAATCCCAGTAATAGAGCTAAATGATATCATATTAGTTACAATAATCACTGCGGAGATGCTTTTACAATGAGAAAGATTCACAAGAATTAGCATAGGAGAGTAAGCAACATTAGAAAATTAAATATTCCGCTTTGACGCTCTTCATGAATATAAGTTTATGCAGTGGGAAATTTTTATGAAACTCTCCATTACAGATATTACAACTTTTAAACACCCAAAGCCCAAACTGGGAAACTCTCTGCTGATAAACGAACTATTTCATGGTTTCGTAAACTTAAAACAACATTAAAGTTTAATTCAAGTGCGATAAAGTTTTTAACAAAAATTAGCATGCTGAACGCTGGGGCTTAACTAATGAATACGTTGTTTATCCGTGAAATGAGAGGGAAATGTGTGGTAATTGATGAGAATTCGAATGGGGAAAAGTTACTGGGATGCTTATTCCTTTGATGTCCCCGTTGTCAACTATTATGTGAATTTATATAGTTTATCAATGTATACACAGAGTCACCAGAGAGAAGCACGGTATTTCAAGCGAGTAATCCAATTTTAAACTTTATCAATTACATAAATTACATTGTAAAATCTCATAAGATCTCGGCATGGAACCCATCAAGGATTAAGATGTTCGCCACTCTATAGTGTTTCCACCCTTCAGTCTACATATTTATTTTTGGGAAATGTACATATGTACGTAGATAAGGCTTGTGTACTTGTGTGAGTGCGAGCAGACACCAACAATGCAGCGGCTATAGCAGCCTCTCTACCTACATCCCTGCTATATCACTATGCTTCATCAACAAACAAGTTTGCATGACAAATTCAAAAACTTTTAAAATCTTGTTATGGTTTCCCGTTCCAAATCTCTCCCCTAATGCCTAAACTCTTATCATCTGTAATCTCCACTGTTTGTAGGCACAACTTGAGATACACACAAATCTATCGGAAGTCTTTGATCAGTCTTTGAAATCCTGGCTTTGCAGGGATCCAATTTTAAAAATTATTTTTTAGTCTCTACAGTCGGTGTTCTGTAAAAATATATTCAAGCGTTTGAAAATTCATGTCGGTAACATATTTTGCATGAATTTATTTTTGTTTTGAAATTTTCGAATATTAAAATTTGTGGATTTTTTGTTAGGGTGGTAAACTCGACTTGAATTACTAACAAACGAACGATTTTCTTTGCTAAGCATGTATTCCAATTGTACTTCTACAATTGAATTAATCGGTGAAACAACCAATTGAATTTTTATTTATTTAGAAAAACTTTTCTAAGTCTGCAACTTTTCTGTGCTTGTTTCTGATTTTACAATTTACGATATCTAATGTAGTTCATGTTGGTATTTTTTACTTTATTGGCATGAAATAATTGTTATTATAAGGATGCAACGTGTATTGTATTCCGATCGTTTTAGATATAGTAATTGCGCACACTTAATTTCCGCTAGGTGTGGTGTCACATATGGTCAAGGGACGTACAAGGAGAGTATTAATTTGATAAAAATGCAATTTTGTCTTCCTTTGTCGCCGTTTTTTCTATGGATCCGTCACGGAAAAGAAACGGGTATTTATACTGTCATTGTGACATAATACAAAATGGAAATCAACTCTTTACTATAGGAACACTCTTGATTGGTCGACAACAATCAAGTCTATGATTAGTCTTGAATTCGAAACGATACGATCGATGAACTCCTGTCATCATCCACCGGTGATTTATCAACCTAATGAAAGGGTCTGTGCAAGCGCCTCATCATCTTCTAGAATAGGGATACAAGCTTTTATGTATTGAAGGAATATCATATGTGTACACAACAAAATTCGTATGTGTGTCTACTACATCCAAACGTGTATCAACAATGCACACGTATATGTTGCAGTACTTAAACGTGTAGAACCTTGTATTGCACTTGTATGGGACATACCATAAATGCACATAGTACCTTTAGAAACTATACAACCATACATTACATAGGACACCTAAAGCCACCTTTATGCTCCACCATGTTGAAACTATTAAGTACATCTATACATGTGACTCAGGATAATAATAATCCCTCCTATTAAATAAATGCTTGTAAAAACTTTTTTTGAAATGCTAACTGCTTCATTCATGTACATCCTTTCAATGGAGAACCTTCTATGTGCATTTTTAAATTCACTGGAGAACCTTCCAATTCCACTGGAGAAGCTTTGATGTACATGTCATTTGTATTGTTATGTAAGTTCAATATGTAAAGCAAAAGCAGCGTAGAGTTGGATATGTGTCCCGCTAATAAACTTGATTCAAGTGCATATAAATACACGGTTTGGATTGAAAAGGCAGTGTATAGACTAATTGTGAAGGTAGCTCTTCACGTCATTCTATTCAAAAGATTATCGAGAGGCAGTGGAGTGGGAACCGGGCAGCCGTGCATACATAAAAATACACACATTACATGCTTTTTACAGATATCTTTCCTGGATATCATATTAACAGGAAATACGTCTATTTTTTCTAAGTATTGATGTACTTATGGGGATACGCTGACGTTCTTATTTGGCTGAGCAAAAAAATTATGTAGCCTAGAGGGTCTACCGTTGCTGCTCTTATTCTACTTATATGTGAGTGAATGGATGTATTATTGTAGAGGGTGTATACATATTATACGTAGATAAAAATTATTTGTACAACTATTATGCATACCTAAGGACTAGGTTTTAATACAATATGATCATTGTAGGTATATGGAAGATAAATAAAAAGTTTCGCCTCAACGCGATACAAGTATAAAAGAGTATCCAGGGAAAAGTATTTTCCTTTGAAAAATATTTGCAAATGCACGTGTTATCAAGGACCGTATCGTTTTCAAGTGTCAATCGCACACTGATTTTTATTTTTCAACTAAATTCAAAATACACACTTGAAAATTTTAATGAGTAAATCAGCCGAACAAGGGAGAAAAGGTCTCCTGTCTCTTCATTATAATTAGCTCTTCATGGTTTGTACTTCAGTTTGTAAGTGACTGTAGTGGTCGGCACATAAGAGAGTAATAGGAGAAGCTATACGTTTCGCTTATTGCCTTATTCAAGTAGCGAGTTACCATTGTTTTGCTAAATAAATCTTAAATTTTTTCGCGCACCGAGTTATTTTGTTTTAGTTTTAGTATAGAGAGGAGACATTGCAATGAAAAAGGCATTTAAAATCTTCGATTTGTAAATGTTTTGTGCACAAGCGTTTTTATTGTTGAAATTTATAGCTTTCATTGCACGCATGAAGACGTAAAAAAATGAAGTTCAGATCAATGCACTAAATCAGTATAGTAATCTATTAGAGCTTTAAATTTGCGGACGCATGACAGTTATTTTACTGCAGATTTCTTGATGATAATAATTGCACAAGAGGGGAAAAGTTGGTTGGTAAAAAATAAAAGAAGACGCAGGTTCCCCATTGATTATTGACATTTACGGAGGAAAGAGCTGAGCAAGTTTATGTACTGTCAAAGATGCCAGAGGGTAGGAAATGGTTAGATTAAGAGCAAGTAATCTATGAGTTTGCTGCTGGTCCCAGCCGGTCTCTGAGGAAAGAGACTAAAAGTCTGATGATTTATTGCATTTATTTATGTAGACCTTCCCCTGCTGTAAGAACCTAGGAATTAAATAGTAAATCTAACCAAAGTCAAGGTATCAGGTTATCCAGATGGATGAAAGTTTTTGTGAGAAAAATTACCACACCACTAGATAAGTATCATATCAGAAAATGTTGAACATGATGGAAGGGTGTTAAGATTGAAATAAAGGAATTTATCCCACAAAAACTGATTTCGACAATGTTTGGAATTCTTCGCGGGGAAGTTTTAAACGGTACTACAGTCTTTACAGTAGGCGTTACACCAACTAAGAAACTCTACATACCAAAAATTCTCTGGAACTCTACATATAAAAAAATTCAACTTTAAATATCAAAAACCTGTGAAACCTACACCAATGTTACATTGTACACATGTACACTGAAACACTTGCTCATATACATAATCATTCACAACAATCACAATGAGCATACAAGAACTTCCCAAGATGTATGAAGACCAGTTAGGAGAGTCCGGCATTACCCAGAAATATGAGTTGTGTTTTGATTAGACAAGAACAAACGAAAAGCAAGTGTACGAGGAACATCAAGAATTCCACCTACCCAGTGGTACGATTTGAATTGATAATAGCCTCCGAAATGTCTACGACTACTCGAAAGCATGTAATTGCAGCATGTACATAGTGTTGACTTTCGGGGAAATTTCGAATATACATGAATTAGTATGTTTTACTGCAGGATTCATATATGCACAGTTCAGTAGATGCACAAAAACATGAATATTTATGTATGTATTTATACCTTATGTGCAGCTCTAAACTACCTTGGAAGATGAAGTCCGAAGATGAAGCAGGAGATGATATGATCGTGTGTTTGGCGTTTGGTCCTGTCCCACAAGTTTATTTCATAAATTTAGTTTGGAGACTTGTTTTTAATCGTGTGGTTGTTCTGCTGTAGGAAGCATGGGGTAGAGAAAGAAAATGAAGCCCTGTAATAATAAATGACTACGATTAGAAGTTGAACACATCCTCCTGTGTGAGGTTGCATATGAGTCTTGAGGAAGGTATCATACGATAAAGATATGCGAGTAAAATTCGTGTATGAAAATGTGTAGAAAAGAGTCATAATAATACTTTATCATATGAAAAATGTGTGTATACAGAACAATATATAAACTATTTGGTAATGGTAGTATGTATATTATTTCAAACCGGAGTGAGTGGCATTTGGGCTATCATCCCGCCCTACTGAATAACTGAATCGAGCAATGAAGCAATGTCCATGGCAGCTACATGAATTTAGACACACTCACATCATCATATCACATTATGATGATGATTATAATGGGAGAGCCATGGCTTCATCGTCAGGCCGGCATATGGATGGTTGTTGAAGGAAGGTGTGCACAGGTGTGGGGATTTCATGAGTATGGAAAATATCAAAATTATAAGGTTCAACCAACCTGGCCCGCATTCCTCCATTAAGAATAGGAAAAAATATCCATAAAATGAATGATTTCTTCTTCGTATTACATAGTCAACTACTCACACAAACACACTACCTTTTAGCCTTCCACTTTAAAATACCAGCCCGTACTGACACACTCAAGAAGCTCGTCATAACTACCAAAATACATATCATGCATCATCCCCACAAAATCAAACTACTTTCATGAATCTTCATTTGATAGTTATAATAGTAATAATGTACCACTCTGTTTATGTCGGACTGACCAGTCGTGCGGACCTATTAACTGCACTAATCTTTCCGATCACTCCTGAATCATTTGTAGCAGGTGAATCTAAGTAATTATCCATATCAACGATATAAATAATAATCCACATTAACGAATATAGGTATACCCCATATGAACGATGTGAATAATATTCCCTACGAACGAACGATATAAATAATATCCCATAAGAACGATATAAATAATAATCCACACGAAAAAAACACATATAGTAATCTTTTTTATCCTTGAAATAAACTCATCCCCATCAGTGATATAACCATAGCTAATATTCCTCTTACAATTTCACATCATTATCTGTATCAAATTGTTATTATTGTCTTATTGTTATTAGCTCGATCACCTATTTACAATAAAGGCTGCCTTACCCTTAAGTTGAGTTAACCGAATCAAATCGGTTTATACTTCTATATATAATTTAAGCCCAAATCATCAGCGTATCATCATTCCTCTAGTCTAAAGAACCGGTCTACCAAAAATTATAATAAATACCTTTCAACCCAACTTTTCTGGTAGGTAAAAGTATGCCTGCAATGACATACTTGGAAGTGGTAGCCACTTTCTTCTTGTAATCATACACTTCATTAAATTTTCTAATAACTGAACAAAAAATGTTGGTAATACCTTCTTGAGAGTATACAAATAAAAAAACATGTTAAAATATAATATGGGTACGTGTGGAGTTCCTTTTTGGCTTTTTGCGCTTAGTTTTTTTTATTTTGAATTGTTACTCTTTTCTATACTCAGCAACAAGGTGATTTCGCATTATAAGTATCGTGATTGATCTCCCAATCGGACTTATTTACAAAACGGGAACGCAAGTCCAATCATCTGTGGAAAATTGGTGAATAAATTCGTCCGCGTGCTTAATATATGATTGCCCGTACATGACAAGATAAAAACGTCAGATATTTTGAGGTTAGAGAACAGTAACAAACAGAAATATTGCAAGTTAAAGGAGGTAGACGAAGCGTGCCTGCCGTCATAGCCTGAGAGCTTTTGAGAACTTAATCAACTTAATCAGAAGCAAATATTGAGTGGTAGGTAAAATTGAAAAATCACATAATACTCATAAAATACCTGGGCTGTCACTTACAGACAGATCACACCTTAGAAGATAATATAAGATAATGATTATACTCGGAGATCAGAACACAAGATGAGAAATCGTGCCAGGAAGATTTGCCTTGTTTCAAAACGAAACAAATCCTCGATTTAGTTTTTCTATCCCATACTCTGCGACTTGAACTAAATAATATATACATACATCTATAGCGTACTGACACGTATAGCACACCAACACTATATTTATGGAGGTACAAACCTATGAGCAAGTGCACGTTTTAAAAGGCGAATATGCTATTGTGTGTATGTACCCTTGACGGCAGTCTGAACCCGAAGAATCTTAATTGAGAACGGGAAAGTTGTCGTGCTTTATGTACAATACAAATTGTAATTCTATATTGTGCGAGTTATTGTATAGCCAGAGATTCGGCTTCAGTATACAGATTTTTGAAGGAGGTTCCCGTTTGATTCTGTCGATATGCACGATTTACAAGTTGGAGAAGAATAAAAAGAAGAAGTTGAAAAGAAGCTGGCTTTAAACCTGTGGAAAATATAGGAGATAATTTTTCATGATGACCCCCGGTTGAATATGAAAAGGTCATGGGTGTCGCGTGCAAGACCGTCTGCCTGCCGCACTCACTCTTTCACCCACCTGCGGCTCTATTATGATATTCCTAATCTGAAAACATTCATACATACATTTCTACTCCACACAAACAACGCACGGGATTACTTGTTAACTACACCAATAATACAAAAACTGAATAGTGTATAGAAAAAACCGCTGGAGGACCACTCCCCAAAAAACCAGATCATCATCAAACCGGAAAAATCTCTTTTCTATGATGATGTACCCCAAAAATCTTGTTCTAATCGTCAGTACTATTAAAGTCCCCTATATTTTCAAGTTTTCTATTAATACTACATTGCTATGAGACTAGACAAGTATAACTGCGGTTTAAATGAACGTCTTCAGGTGTCCATAATTTCAATATAATGCTCCGTCTTAATGAAGTTAAAAACAAACGTTCTATTTTGCATGAAAGAGAAAATTACTGCAATATATGCAATTTAGGAAAAGACAATAAACTAACAAAAAGATATGTTCTTGAAAAGCTATTATACAGCTCTTCCCATCACCTGCTACTCTAAACAGTAAAAGGTTGTTCCCACTAAGAGCAATCAAGTATTGATAAGATCATGCTGACAAAGTAACTGCTATACTTTTACTTAAAATGGCTAAAAAAGTGACTCGACTTCAACAATACTTTTTTGCTCTCTCCAGTCTCTCCACCAAGAAGTAGTCTTCCCATTGAAATTCACTCCATATTCCATAAGAAACGGAGGAGAGATGTTCGTGGTAATTACACCATAGGCTTCAACTTAAAGCACAGTAATAAGACATTCAACATTCTCCTCTGGCTCACTCACTCCTCACTCCCTGACTCAGCTTACTTTCTGAAAACTTGATGGACTTGGAAAAAAGACGGAGCGTGTGTTTGGGTGACTCCATGTTATGTAAGTTGTTGTTGGTCTCAAGTCAAAAAGTTGTTAGAAGGGATATATTACAAGATTATGGCTTGATTATGTGTTTCGCTTATATATGACTGCTTCATTCCTACATAGTTAGTTGTATATTTAGTTAAGAGTTATACATACATAGTTGATTTTATAGTTAAGGTGTATATATAGTTGTACAACAAATGAAAAGTCATAAATACGTAAGTAGTCTCAACCCAGCTCGACCACTGACCATTCCAGACTTGACGACTGCAAGTGAATAAATGTGTAGTTACTTGTCTACAAAAAACTGGCAAATGGTAACACACTTATAACATCTCTAATAAATACTTTCATGGTTTCCTCACAAAATTATTCATGAATGATTAAGAATGCAATAAGTGTGCCTTTGGAAGTACTTGAACAACCATAGAGATGAGAAAATATCCACGTGTGAATTAATATTTGGTAGACATAACTCTGAAACATATTTGTAAATTTGTACATATAGATACATATGAAACTGTACGGACAACTTGGGAGAGGAGCTCTGTTGGTACACAAAGTCAGGAGAAAATGAGCCATTCCGGTATCGAGAGAGTGGATTATAATAATAATAATCACAAGAAGTAGAAAGATCTTTCTATCATCTCGTTAAATAATAACAAGATTCAGGAATAAAGCACCTCGAGGAGGAGCGTGAAATCCTCAAAGGAAGACAAGTTCTCTGCGTACCGTGAGTCGCTGCCAACATACAGATTACAGGGATTTGGAGTTAAATATATGGAGATCCTATAGATCTAAGACTATGTACTAGCTGAAGTTTAAGATGTGACACATTGTAGTAATGAGTCTTTAGCTTCATACAGATGCATCATAATAACTACGAGCTTTGAGAAATAAAGTTGGCAGAAAGAAAGAGATGAAATACGGATACGACCAGTCGCTCTTGTCTCCCTTTCATTACCCGTCTTCCTGTCAGTCATTTCTTTTGAAACTGAGTCGACTGCTGAAGACAGTAAAAAACTATTTTTCATCATCTCTTCTTGCTCCGTGAACAACACAAGAATTACGATAGCGAGATCTTTTTTAAGTAGTTTTTCACCCAAAACTCTAACATTAGTTATTAGTCAAATTGTTATGCATAATTTAGGTGTATATTAAATACAGTGTGAAAATACATATTTCATGCTTAAATGCTGACTAATGCCATGGCTGCTCCTGCTCAAGAAGAAGAAAAAGAAGAAGGACCTATCATTTCATGCCCCCAACGAAACCCGTTGACTTCGTACTAAAACTTAATACAGTAAAGTGTGAGCTGGAGGTGCGCTACTATACTAATATTTAATTAGAGGCTTGTGCACGCGATGAAATTGCCGACAGTTATGAACGCGCGTAAAAGATAAAATTTAAATTACAAATTATAATTATAATTTAATAGTGTCAAGTGAATTCATCCGCCTCGAAGCAAGCTAACACAAACATGCACACAAGGAATGCAGCTTAACCTTATATATACTTCCCGTCTATAAACTATGTATGTAGCTGCACACACGCCATGTGCCATTTTCGAGGACAAGCTAATAATACCCACGTTGACGTAAACATATTGTATTACTTTTAATAAAATACTTTGAGCTATCTACGTGCATTTTTGTCGCAAGACATGTACATTAAATTTTAAGAAATTACTTCAGTGTATAATCTGGAAAAATTAATAGGGTGATTAATAATTTTCTGCAATGTAATTTAACTTGACAGTAATTATAATCCTGCATTTTCACAATGTTACGGATTGTCAAGTGGAAATTATCATCAAGAGTTTTTAACCATCTTCAAAGATTCTTACTCAAAATATCATATCAGTATTCTGCATTATATAGTATTTCTATAGCACAATTATATTATATAGTAAGCTTGTTTCTTCATTATAATAGGTGTATGTTATCTAATTTCGAATCATCCAAGTATTCTGTCATATCTATCTTATATACGAGGAGTTTGTCTCGTACAGTACCGGTCAATGAATTCCGTCACTTTGGGCATTTACCCTTGTTTTATTGTGTAAATCATTTACACCGTCTTCACTTAACACTGTAATCCATACAAAAAATGCCGATTCCTACAAAAAATGCTCAGATTTATAATTCCCATTAATTTGATCCTCACTTTGAATGCAGCTCTCACCGTTTAAGCATTTATGCAAGTGAGATCCCATTTCCTGAGTGGACATTGGACATGAAAAGTGATGAAGCACATACACCTGAAGCTGTCTACGATCTCCATTTACTCAAATAATAGCGCAATGGAATTATCGAGACAGTCGTTAAAAGAATCTTGATCTGCCTGCCAACATGTCTGCTAAAAGTTCAATACTTTCCTCGTCCTTTATTTATTTCCTCACAGAATCGTTTACAATTATCTCAGACAAAGCTGGTTGTTCAATTCTGAGGAGAATTGTAAGGTTCAGCTGTATAGTGCAAACCATATATGTATATGTAATGCATTTTCTGACTTAATAGTGGTACTTGTTTCTCAACATAATCTTACAGATTGGACATAAATTAATCTATAAAAATATATTCAATATTAAGGCAACACGATAAGACTGGGATTCAAACTTCAAGAAAAATTTGGAACATTGTTCATCACATGACAATATTTTATTTTTATGCTACCTTATCTCATATTAATCTACAACTTACTTCTTATTAGAGATCACATTTTATTAGATCTTCGTACTTTTTGCACCAACACAATTTATTTTTATTAGCATACCCGTGCTGCAGTTAATTGACACGAATGCTTACATTAACTTGCAAAGAAACTTAAAGTTAAGCTGCTGATAGGTTGAAGCTAGATTGACATCCAATATCGAATCCAATTTCGTATTAAAATGGATCGCAAGCCTCTTGCCGATTATACCTTAACTCTAATTATGAACCAATCAATCTGATCTGCCTACAGGTGCTGCATTTTAACGCCGTCATTGATGCATTGACTCTGTGCAACTTGATTTTTTCTTACTCAATTTCTTACACATATGACTCCGAAGCTCGTTACTCACTTTGTAATGTATAACTCTGAAAGTATTGAAGTATTACTTGAGTAAGTGTTTTATATATGTATGACTTAGGTATTTACAATTGTCAGAGGCATTGACGTTGCATCCTTAATGATGACCGCATCCCGAATCTATTACAAAACTAAAGATCAGCCGTCATGAAATTTCACAAGAGTCAACGAATGGAAATTGTGGAATTTCCTTCCACGTACAAGTGGATTTGGAAGGTAATTTATCCTAACAGATGCATCCGTGAAATCAGCTGTAAACAAGTACTGGGTAATAATGTAAAACTGATTTCCAATCAAGCTGAAACAAATCATATTGCCGCATGCCATTTCAAAGAGTTTTACAAATGGTGCTGTGATTAATGACCACTTTCAGGTTACACAGAACTACACGCATCCCTACCGCATCTTCTGCATGGAAATATTATTGTTTCATTTCCAAGCACACTTTACTGGTTGTGTAGTTAATAGAATTGAAGCCGAAGCGATGATGCTACTCATTGAGAAAGGAACGAGTATGTCGTTATTTTTAAATTAGAATCTCCATCCTTGTACCTCATAGATGGAAATTCATTTTTTATCATCAAACGTTGTCAATGCAGAATAATATGCTGTACAGTATCATGAAGATCATGTGAACCTGGGTCGGCCTATCATCCTGCTTTATGCTCAGACCCTTCTAATACCTAATACCTTTATATTGACCTGAAGGGTAGAAAGTCTCTCACTAATATCCAAGGTTTCCGTGATTGTGGAAGTAAATTCAGACCTTGGTTAAGTGTATCAGTCGTCCTGTGAAATTATATGAAATAATTTTACCTTTCAATTTCAGCCTTAAACTTTTTAGGAAAAGATTCAGTACATTCCACACGTATATTATCAATAATAAAACATGAAAAGATTGTAAAGTGGAAACATTGATCCAGCTTACTCAACAATTTACCAAAGCCATTATACTCATCTAGTATGATGTTATTTCAGGAACAAGTGAAACCTTTACGATTTCTAGAGATGAAAAGGTGAAGTTTAGAAGATTATTACAAAACACCTTTAATTTTCTCAATAGTCAGTGTTCATCCCCTATTGAACCAAATACCAAGATCAAATAATGATTATCTTGTGAATTACCCTCATCGGCTAAATAGCTTACTTTCAATCACGTTGCAATACAGACATTTCTTTTAGTATGTACAAGTGTAGAAACTTGGCCGAGGAACAAAATTCTCAGACAAGGCCAGTGTATTAAGCTCATATTTGTATTCTTTGAAACCATTTTAACCGAGTTTCTCAACCCTTTCTTTAACTAAAATCTTACCAGTGAACTTATACAATAACACAGTATTCACCTTGTTTTTCTAAAAATATAAGCTCAGATTTAAAATTGTGTGTGAACAAAGTTTGAATGAGGAATGCATCGACCATTTTTTCGAGAATTTTACTAAACTCACTGGGAAAAATAACAAAAATACATAATAGCAGTACAAAATAAATAAAACTATTATTTTAGCAATGCAAAATAAATAAAAATACATGAGTTTAATTTAAATTTATATAAATACACTGACAAATTGCTCTTAAGAACTAATAAATTGTTTAATCTTACAACCAACAAAATTGCTTTAAAGTGGATGTTAAATACTTGAATGTATATGTATATTCGTAAGTAAAGCGTTCACAGAAAAACAAGAATACAATCATGAATGAAACTAAGCAGCAACAGTTCTCTCTCTTTTCACCCAAATCTGGAAAAATACAAAAGTACTTTTTAAGCTACAGAGCTCGAGAACAATCAATGAAATGATCTCTAACCGTAATGATAAGGAATAGGTGATCCTAGAAGATTTAGACACTTGCTAGTAAAAAAAATCCTTGTATGTAATTGGCAAAAGAAAAAAAATAAGTTGATCGCGAGTGAGAGCAAGGCTCAGCGTGATAATTTCCGAAAGAACTGCCCACAAAATCAGCCTCTTCATTTTATAAAGACTAATCACAGAACTATGATCATTTTCAATTCGTAAATATATCTAAGTACATATTAAGTACATATTTATACCAAAACGCTGTTTACACATCCTGGTAAGATTTTTACTAGTACTATATGATACGTCAGTTGTATGTCTGTATAAAAATAAGGGAGCGACACTGTATTACGAATAATAAATAAAACTTGGGAGCATCCAAATACATGGCTTAACTTGTAGTGTAGTAAATGCTGAGAAGCCTATACATTAACTTAGTTATATATACGAATGTGCATTTACATGTAGTTACTTACATGTACTTGTATGTACCGATGTATTTACGTGTACATACATTGTGTATTTAATTTATACTTGTGTGTATTTATGCACTCACCCACATGTGTAGTCTTCACTAAATCGTAAGTAGTATGATTGGAAGCTTTTCGTGGTAGCATGAAATTGTGTAGCAGTAAGTACATTTAGTTGCAGTTGGGAGAAACTTACGGATGAGGATTGACGGGATGTTAGGATGATGTAGTATATTAGGATGCTCAGTGGTATGCGAAAGTCCGCGTTTATATATAAGTACCTTTGTGTAAAGTGAGGGTCCACGGAATTGTTGGAGAAGGTTGACTGAGGCTGACGAGTGGTATATACAGAACCGAGTGACTGGAGTGAAAGACAGACAGAGGTTTTCATTTTCATCATTGATTAGGCCTTTAGGCACAACTCCAATTAGATTCCACCACCACACCGTATATTCGTTCTCTGATATTCTCTCTGCGTGTAGAAGAAAAATCATTACTAACTTGGAATTTCATATATATTTTCTCTCCTTCCCAACACACTACGCTGTGCGAGTGCACCCATGAAGTGCACACTTGCTGAATAATTCGATAGTTACTGCATCTCTAATGCTCGAATAGTACACACAGTCCGGAATCGTGGTGCAGTCTGTAGATCCACCAATAAATATCCTGCATGTTCATATAACTGTACTGATTTATAGTATCAAACCAAGTTAGAATTTAGACATATTGGCGTCTATACTATAATTTCTACTCTTTAACTACCTAATATTATAATAAGCTTCATAAATTGTAATTATTGTTTCAAAGGGATTTTTTCCTACCTTTGGACTTCCCATTTTAAAAACCAACAGGACTTTTTGAGATTTTTGGAAAGAGCCTCCTTATAAACGCACATTTAACTTGCTCGGGAAGACATTGCAAGTGATAGAAATAAGTATAGGACCTCACCGTAAGCATGCTAAGCAGCTGTTATAATCTATGATTTCTATATTGTTTGTTATTAAAAAAGTTAAATTGGCGAGGTGGTCTTAAATTCAAGTAATTACATGACCAGTAATCACTGGTTCAAAAACAGTGATTTGTCTAGTAGCCACAAAAACTAGTAGGAAATTGAAACTAGTTTTAACTAGTTGATTAGAATGCGGAGGAAGCTTCAAATTTGTCCCCCACTTTTTTGTCCATGAAGAGAGAGGCACACACTCAGAATTAGAGAGAGCTGTGAAAATGCATAAGTCAGCTTTGTTAATATGAGATAAAAATGCAGTCGGAACGATCTTTAAATTCTGGTAGGTTTCACAATAGGACGTGCATTTGGAAGAATGATAAAAGCATATTCGGAAGGGTTAATAAAAGGTACTTATTGCTAGATCCAGGAATCCAAAATTGTGGTGAAGGGTGCACGCACACACAAAAATATGTTTTGTCTGCCTGTCTAACCAACAACAAGGAAAGGCAACAAAGACGATCCTCTTGAACAATTAAAATACCCCTCCTGGTTCATTATGAACAAATCAACGGATGAAAAAGTACTCTTGTCTATTATTAAAGTCCCTGATACATTCTCAAGTGCACGAGGCGACTACACGTTAGCATTATCATTGCATCATATTTACTCGTTGCTCTCTCCCATTCTACAAATTTAGCTAGGGTACTAGTATGTAAAGTACAAAAACTTATAAATTCAAGAGCACTGCGTGTGCTCTACCAATTTCTAAACCATTTCTTTCTTGGTTGGTAATGCTAATTGGGTAGAATTGTAAAAATTCTCGGACGAGGGAGTGAACACCCGAAACGGTTTGATTTCAACAAAACCAACATATATTGCTGAGTTTATTTATTATCATTAGGTCTGGCCCCGCTTGTTCTTTGTTCGGGATTAATTCATCACAAGATTTTGTTCTTGCTGTAATTAAAATGAAATACTTTAGAGCACATGGGAATGTGACCAAAAAGCCGAGTTTATTTTTGAATAATGAACCATTTTCGGTTGTAAGAAGTAAATGTCTCTCAATATATTCCTCTCTCGACACATGTAGATCTCTCTCTATAAATGTATTGCTACTTTTGTGTACCTCTGAAGAAAGCTATAAGCGGTGTTGGTATAAATCCTGAAGTGACATTTCCATGATGATGAAAATCGATAAGAATTATAAAGCACGCCGTATCGTGTTAAGTTCGTAACTGGAGAGCAGCAGAAGCTTCACATGAATAAGCTGTGATGATAATCTCTTACAAGTCTAGCTATTGTATGAAGTAACAGGACAGCGAGATGAAATAATGCTTTTCTTGTCTTTTGGTCTCGTGTTGAGATAACAGTGGCGGCCGCAGAGTTGGCCGTGAGCACAACTAACGGGTGGTATGAAGAGAGAGAGGTTGCGGTGTTGAGCATCGAAAGTGACTGTCTCATTGATATGTGTAAAGCTGACGAGTACCTACTATGATTCCCTTTCCTTTTAAGAAACTGATCATTATAATGACACGGATAGGGAAGTGCGACTTGCGTACACATTTGCTAGGCTTTCCCACTCTGGCCTGGTTTTCGTATATGTAAATATTATATTGATGTCACTGTTTCATATGTATGGCTCTTGGGCTTTCGATACTTTGACACAATAGTGTGGATTTGACTGACGGATCATGGGTATCCGTACAACAATTCTCATTCGATAAATAATAATGGTAATTCATCTATAACTTTATGCGTAATTGGACGCACAAGAAAGAGAGATAAGGAAAAGAAATATGAGACGTGAATAAACTCAAGACTAGCATCTGTCAGAGCCTACAATAATATTATGGCATTGTAAAAGTGTGTTTGAAATTCATGGAGATGTGTGAAAGTATAATTGTAAATAGAATCGATTTAGAAGAGATAATACATGCGAACATCAATTATATAGAATTAATTAGAATAATGAACTCACTACTCCGCTCATTAAGCAATAGTGTTCGTGCAATTGAATAGAACCGAAATGAGGATAACAAAGCAACCGACTCGCGGACTCTGCGTGAAATCTCGTGAGAAAAACAGTGCTAAATTGCTTCAATGAATCCAACTCATGACTGACATGACGGCTGCGGCCACAAACAAAACAATCCAACTCCTTCTTTTGCTAAACCAAATACGTAAATAAATCATCTTTTTCCTAGAAGCTCGGATACACAAGTGAAAACCAATTCACACAGAACATACTATAGGTTCGGCATCCACAAAAACCCAATAGATTTCTAGTTTGTTTATAATATCCATCCTTTCAAACACAGATGATGTAAGTCTTGTAATCCGACATATATTTAAGCTCAACAACGTTTTTTACTCATATAAGGATGAATGTTACTTCACTCATTTCGTCATGATTTTAGTTTATTGACACAGGTAAAACAAGGATAATTACCGGTTTACATAAGCGAAACCACGTACGATCCAAAATTAGAGCTATCGACTTTAATTTGTTGTAAATGCCGATAATTAACTCCATTGTTTTCCTATAGAGAATGTAGTACATATGCATAATACTACATAGTAATAATAGCTCATAGGAACTATACATAGATACAGACAGACCCAAGCCATGTGTGGCTTATCATAAAGATCTTTATGCTACCCTTCGTCACATATGTTCAAAGCTGAAATGGACTCGGGAAAGCGAATTAGCACCAGAAAATGAACTACGGAAACAGTAGGAACAAACAGTTTAAGCTGAGTTGTCAGTGAGAGAATGGAATTTATACGTCCCAAGTTTATGTATTTAATTCATTAGCACCACCAAGTCCATGGAATTTCATCATCTGATTGTCACGGGAGTGAAAGTGAAAGCCACTTCCCTCCCTCTTGGCCACACACATGGTCAATTTCACAGATTTACACTACTATGGTTACGGCTTAATTTCCAAGCTACGGACCATTTCAACTACAAATCCTTTAGCAACGCCACATATGCTGTCTTTTCTGCATACCATATATAGCCAAATCATGCCTCAATATTTGGGTAAAAGATCAATGAATGAAGTGGATGTCATGTATGCTCATGTACTTTCCATGCGGTAACTCTGTCACGTAGTCCAAGATCAAGTGCTACTTTACTATTCACTTCACTGCCTAGATTAACCAGCTTATTATTAGTAGAAATGTTTGCTAACATTTTATTTCTGTGTTTTCCGAATTTGAACAAAGGTAGTAAAGTGAGGCAATTTACATCAACAAATCAAATATGAACCAAATACAATTTCAGGGCATGAATCAATTTGTAATCAACATATACGTTTTATATACATCTTTAAACACACACATATATATATACGTAGGTACGAGTGCTAACACCTATTTAACCCTATAGTACTAAATATTTAAATCCCTCATTGAATCAAGGTCTGATGAATGCTATCACGAGCTGTCATTTATCCCACTTGCATTATACGAAAACCAAAAGATATAGGTATTAAGCAATTTTCGAATTAAATGGATAATAATAAAAGCGAAATGAGAAAATTCAAGAATTCCATGCAAAAAATCTCTAAAATCAATTCAACTAACCTCCGCCCCTACTTACATTTAATTTATATTCCAGGGTTTATGTTAAACACGTTTGTATTGAAATATCTAGTGTTGATTATAAGCGTTTGAATTTGTATGCATGCACATATACTAAACTCCATATCTATATACAGATGTCAGTGCGTCAAAATGATCTCCCGAAAAAATTCAATTACCAACTAATGCTTACGATTGACGGCATAATCTTCCCCAAATTGATTACCATTCTTCAAACAATTAAAATGGTCTCACATCTCCAATAAGTGTTCCCGTCAACTCATCATATTTCGGGATTATTTGCGTCTGCACAAGTTCAGTGCACTTGAAGGCATTCAATGAAAGCTTATCTTATCTGCACTTATCGTGAGAGTCAGGTGTGTAAACGTTAATTCTTATAAAAGTTTGTCTATACTAATCGCATGTAATACTACTGATAGATACATAACATGCAAATACCCACCTGTGTATTTAATGGAACTTTGTGAACGGAATTTTTTGGGACAATATTTATACAAAAATTTATTGTATCTTTATTGCATTGGTGAAGGCAAGAGGCAAAAGAATGATACTTCAATTTCAATCCTCATTCCATGATAAACAAACCGAGATACAAACCACCAACACAAACACTTGAATTGCTGAGATAAACGTTACCTGCACCTGCAGGGGACCTTTCGGTAGGTTCGACTTTCCTACTTTAGCCCCTCAGAATCATCTCGTGCTGGAAAGCGAAAGCGTTTTTACGAGTGAATAAGTTGATGCGGTAAGAATCCAAGAGGAGAACTCTTGCTTATGATGTTTTGTTTTTATATGATTTTGTGTATACATTATAATTATATAACTTTATACAGTGTATACTAAAAAAGTATATTAAATATTAAACTATTTGCAAGTGAATCTATATGTGCAATATATAGATTCAAATTTCACATAATAGTGAAGTATAAATAAAAAATATTCATACAGATTATTACAATGTTATATCATACGCAATTGCCAGAAAAACAAAATAATTAAATATATAAAACATGCGTACAAGTATATGTTGGACAGGTGTATTAATGGGTTTTTATTATGTTTTAACGAGGATGTTATGTAATATTGTAATATGTACATTGAAAAGAAGAGCCTTATTATATTATGTTATATCATCATAATGTAATATTTCGTTTGCAAAAACAACAACAAGCCTGGCCAGGCCACAGCTGGTTCTTATGTGCGGCTGTCCTTTAAAAAACATGAGCAGTGAAATGAATCTTGAGATTTTTGTGCTTGAGATGGCAGAGCACGTGACTAAATGCAGGGAGCGTCATGAATTCATCGGTGGTTGTGCTTGTTGGGAATTGTAGAAGTAGAATTATTCAAAGAATCAGCAGGTCCCCGTCTAATTTGCTATCAATTAATAAACAGCCTGTGAAATTGACTGCCGTTGTCAGGTTGCTATCATCAGCGAATGTGAGTACTGATAACAGCAGTTTAATTGCCAAGAGGTCACTTGCAGGTCAAGCGAATTCTTCTTGGAGGATTGAACGCAAGGAGAAGATGGCTACGACACTGAAATTCTCAGCGTCGTTGGAGAAATCCGATCCCCTCAAAACTCCCGTCACCATCATCGGCCAGCTTGATCATCTCCGCAAAGTTTCCTACGACGATGTCAAGATCAAGTTTGAACCAAGAGTATCGCTGGAAGTAAGTTTTTGGTGCTGGTTTAAAATTCAAGTTTTCATTTGTTTGAATTGTAGAGCGGTTTTATAATATGTTTTCATTATAATATTATCAATTTTTTTGAATATGTGGATTTTGTGTAAATAATAAAATCTTTGTAGTGAATTAGTCATTTTAAATAAATAATTCCACTATTTATTTTCTAGGTATTTCATTATGCAGTCGAAAGCTTGCATCCTTCCCCAATCGATTCATGTTCATTGTTTATGAACCATTCATCAATCGTTTGCCTGCCCTTAAAAATCAGTAGGAACAATACTTCTTCCAGAGCTCACGCCTTAACCAAAGCTGTCAAAAATGCATCAAGCAACATGGATGAGTACATCGTTGTAAGTAAACTGAAGTCCTGATGACTTGACGTTTAGAATCCAGTGTTCAAATAGAAGATAATGTTTATGTAATATTTTGTGTTATGTTCATTGCCATAATTTTAGATTGTATGCGAAAAACAAGACGTCTTCGCATCCGCTTGTGCAGTTGCACGAGCATTTCCGCTGTATCAACGCAAGTCCAAAAAAGAATCCAAAGATGAACCTGCCGTTACTACGGTTGAGTTCCTTCTGGTCACTAAGGATGGTGGAGATGTAAAAGTTGGCATCGACCAAGTAACCAATGATGAATTGGTTCTTTTGCAAAACGCTGCGGAAGCAATCAGAAATGCTGCTAGGATCACAGATACTCCTTGCAGCGAAATGCACACAAATCAATTTGTTAGGGTAAGTTTGACTGTACATAAATGTCAAGTTGGTATTTTTGAATGTTTATTAGTGAACTTTTCGGTATGTAGGAAGCGAAGACTATCGCAGAGAAACTAGGAGCCAAAATTACAATTATTCAAGGAGAGGACTTGGAGGCTCGAGGAATGGGCGGAATTTATAACGTAGGGAAAGCGGCAGAAAACGCACCAGCTTTAGTTGTTTTAAGTCACACTCCGGCTGGGGCACAGAGAACTGTTGCTTGGGTCGGCAAAGGCATTGTTTATGATACCGGTGGTTTGTCTATTAAATCCAAGGTAAATTAGATTAAAATGAATAATAAGAATAATTATTATCGATTATTTATTACCAGCAACAGAATGCAAAATTGTTTTAGTAACGAAAATTCTTCAAATTACAGACAGGAATGTGCAGTATGAAACGAGATTGTGGTGGTGCTGCTGGAGTACTTAATGCTTTCTACTTGGCTGTAAAGCAAGGATTCACTCAAAATCTTCATGCTGTGTTATGCTTAGCTGAAAACGCTGTTGGACCAAAGTCGTATCGCCCAGATGACATCATCGTGATGTATTCTAAAAAGTATGATAATATTAAATTGGGGTAGAGTATTATTTTTTTCGTGGTAAAATCTATTTAGAATTTGACAGAACGGTGGAGGTGAATAATACGGACGCAGAAGGACGTCTCGTACTTGCAGATGGTGTCGTATATGCAAAGCAAGATCTTGGAGCTGACATAATCGTCGATATGGCCACGCTGACCGGAGCTCAGGTTGGTATTGTTGAAAGCCATTTGTAGTACTGTAAATATTTATTGAAGGAATATTATTATACTAATTTTGAAAATATGATTTACATGTTCATATATCTCGTAGGGTGTAGCTACTGGGAATTACCATGCGGCTGTCTTAACAAACTCTGACGAATGGGAAGGTGCCATCGTTAAGGCCGGTAAAGTTTCGGGGGACTTGACATACCCTATTATATACGCTCCGGAGCTTCATTTCTCTGAATTCAATTCTGTCATTGCTGACATGAAGAATTCTGTTGCTGTAAGTGTGTTTCCGACGAGTTTACAAACATAATAATAATAATGTGTTATAAATATATAGATGTTAATTCCCTTTAGGACCGCACTAATGCCTTGTCATCCTGTGCTGGTCTGTTTATCATGTCCCATCTGGGATTTGACTATCCAGGTGTTTGGATTCACATTGATATGGCGTCTCCTGTTGAATCGGTAAATTTAAAACATTGTTTAGTGTGTTCACGACTTGAAATATAGTGAATAATTGAAAATTAAAATGTAGGCCGGAAGGGCAACTGGATACGGTGTGGCTCTGTTGAACACATTGTTTGGTGCATGGAGCTCAAGTCCAACGCTCAAGTCTCTGGCTCCATCGGAACGCTAAAAACCATTTGTATTCATTTGTTTCTTGTCTTATATTTAGGCATGTGAATGTGATTAAGTTTGTTAATTGTCATTGATTATGGGAATAGTATAGCATAATTAAACGAATAAGAAAATGTTCGTACCATTTTCTAAGATTTGCAATATTGTGACTATAATAAAACTCGCCAAATTTTGAATCGGGACATCTGTGATGTTTTTTGACAATAATAATTATTACAACTAGAAGCATATTTTATTCACACAAAATCAACATTAAGGCACATAAAAAAGACAAGTAACTTTGTACAAGCAAAATTTAGTATTGAAAAATAATCAATAATCGTATTTTAAAGTGAATCATCGACACAAAATTAAACAGATGTAACGCAACAATTTTCGTCGATATAAACGCAAACATTAACATAATTACAAGCAGATGAATTCGATATTGGCACAACTTAAAAGAGTGTGTCATCCGGAGAATGTGCATGTGGATCCCAGGCCCTTAAGTTGGCCAAAGACCGGTTGAACTGTCTACACCATAAATCCCGCTCTTCTCGTGTATCTGCGGAAATCAAGTGACGAACTGCGGTGTATTCTTCATGGCACGAAGTTACTAACGTGTCTTTATCTCCAGGATGAGGAGACCTAGTGGTCACGAGTAAAAATGCATTTGCTCTAGCACAAACGTCTCTAGGCGTTGGCCCAACTCTTGACGTTACACAATGTCGAAGTGCTATACGACCAAGAGGTTCCTGTATGGGATTGAAAAACAATAACAAAAATTAATTAAATTACCTGCGGTATAAATTTAACATGCTTTAACAAGAAATACATTCTTCAAATTACATTGGTTTCATCTTCTGGATACATCCAGTACGATAGTTCCGAGGATGTCAGTTTGCACCAGCGACGGTGCCAATCTCCGTAGCCCGAAATGTCCTGAAAAATAGTTAAGAAACCGCGTTCTTCTACACCACCTTCAGCGCTACATTGGATCTTCATTGAAACACTGCCTTCCAAAGGACCTGTGCTGGAAACTCGCTCAAACTGCCAATGAGACCTCTGCAATGTTGTTATATCAACGGATAAAGTTCCAATCGACTTGAATTTACAAGCCTGAACCGCATTTGGACCTGCGGGGCTATGTTGAAAATGGGTAAATTTCGACTGCGAGTCACCCCGCTTCTTCGGAGTCATTTTCTTGCTTTCCTATTAAAGTTTTGAAATAATAGAGTTTAGAAATTGAGGTAGACAAACATAGTGAAGTTGATAGTTCATAATCGTATGGTAAACTACAACTTCGTACCTTTTTGATGTGATATTTTGCCTCGTGAGGTAGATATTCCCGAAGAGTTTCAAGTACGAAAACTTCAACTGAGACCTTAAAATCCGGTTCCAAGTTAGGAATAGTGAAGGTATTAGGAAAATACAGAACACCGGCGTGTAAGTGGCTGCTGTTGATCCCGTTACCAAGGGACACACAGCTACTGGCATCTAAATGATTGCGGTACTTGATTAACGCAATGAAGTGATACACGGTTTCTCCCTTCATTGCTCTTGCAAGAAATTCCCGTGTTAGCTGAATAGCTATTTCATGAACCGTCATAGTTCCTTTACATGAGGGAGCTAAATCCCCCTTTGTTGGTGAGTGTATTGCCTTCCTACCCAGGATCCCTTCCGTCTTAAGACGATGAATTTCATTTACCAAGGCGGAGTGCTTGTTCGCTGTGTACATCAATGTTTTTATGTGTATTGAGGATACTTTTATACTAAATTCACATAATACGTAAATCGATACTTACTTGATATCAACAATATTCGTTCACACTCAACATTTTCACGTGAATCGCTGAATTCCATAGTAGCCTTACACAAGCTTAAAGCTTTGCTGGCCTGAGCCATAGACCGTTGCTGGCTCTGGGCCTATTAGATTCATAATCATAAGTCATAAATATAAAAATCAAATTTCTATTCTTTTAAATTACTGATGGATGTCAGCGAAATTACCTCTTGTTCAAGTTTCTTTACTATATCATTTAATTGGTCCTCACGAGAAAATGTTCTTTCGTGGACGGGACTGCTTTCCACTGGCGGAAGAACTCGTTTAGGGGTCAGCGTTACTTTAGGGCTTGCAGTATTCTGAATTAAAACGAATAAAATAAAATTAGTATGCACGCACACTTTGCAATGTCTTAATCTAACTAAATAAATGTGATTTTACCAAAGTTTGTTGCCGGCGGTAAAAGCTCACTGTATGAACTAAGTTTTGACTCAGCAATGGATTAATTGGTGACGAAGTCGGACAAGTGGTTTTGACAGGCGATGAAGTAGCTACTGGGCTTGTTTCCTGTATATGATAAATTGCTTCTATTTGTAAATACGAACCTACTACACTTTAACAAGTTTGATCTCTTAGCTGAACGACTTACACACATAGTTTCCATGCTATAATCTTGACCTTCCAAAGCTTCATCTATGAATGCATCAATTTGCCTGCATGCTAAAGATGCGTTAAACTGAAAACAGTACCAAAGGAATTAAGAGCTGATTGAAGACATTTCGAACTAATTATAATTGTATACATTAATAATTGTTAGGCGGATTACATCTTCTGACGGCCTGAATCGTGGAATTTCAGCTCCACGCAATGGACTATTCTGTATGGCTTTCCTCTCAATGTATGTACCCAAACTTGACCCACTCACAATGGAAGTTTCAGATTCCATACTGTCATCCAGTTCCGTCTCGAAAGGCTTTGTGTGGTGTCCCATGTCCATATCCGTGTCAGTCTCTGTTTCTGTAGTTTCAATGTCTGTCAGGGAAGGATAAATTCTTCCAGGTTTGGGGTCATTCACCCGGATTCTTTTGACATCACGAGTCCCTGGATAACATGCTTTCGGTGACATGGAGCGCTTACCAGAAGATGGGCTTACACCACGTGCAGGCGACCTGGGTACACTGAAACTAACTTCTTTCTTGGGAGAAGGTGCCTTCGGGGACTCGATTAACGTATTATCTTCCTCGCTGGATTCGAAACCATCCGTGATTGTAGGTAATACTGGGGTAGCAATTGGCCTTTGCGGTGAAGCCGAACGAGAGAATCTGGGGGGCATTGGAGGGGGTGGAGGAACACTCTTGGGAACAAGATCCGGTTTTACAACCATAGGACGTGATCGACGAACATCTTCTGGTTCATCAATATCTGAATCCGAAGATTCACCTTTTCCTTGCTCGAACATTCGAAGTTTATCTTTCAATGGGATAGAAGGCATCATGCTTGGCCTTGGACCTGGAAAATACAAAATTTAGAAATATTAGCAAGAAGCAAAACCATTATTTGTCAATGCACTGGTAATGCTTAGGTATGTATACTAATTATCTAATTTTGCTCACCTCGACCAGTGGGAGGTTTGGAAGCCCTAGTAGGTGAGGATGGCACAGGTCTGGTGAACAAGAGTGGACCCTGACCTTGCTCAAATAATTTCTTTCTTTCAGACACACTGAGTTCAATTGGGTCGACTTCTTTGACAGGGGCACTCTGAGTCATGGATTCATACAAAGCAGCTTTTTGAGCAACAGAAATCCGTGACCTATCAGCATCGACCTTTACACCAGTTGGAATTGGTTTCTCTTTAGCTTCATGCTATAAGCATTTCAAAGTAGAAAATATTAATAACGAATTAATTATTATTACACAAAGTGGAACACTCAGAACTGATTGTGATTACAAATAACGTACTACTGTTTCTACGTTTTCAAATTGCTTCCGAACCAAATTCACGATACGAGGAGCGTTGTCAACAACCGAGCAGTTTTTGACAGGAGAAGGTGTCTTTGAACAAATTGGTGTTGGTCTAACAGGACTTGCAGCTCGCTTAACCGGTGAATCTGGCTTCTTTGGTCCGGGTAGTTGATAAGGTCCAATCTTGTTTTCTTTTGCTTCTGGGTTTTTGTAGTCAAAGTACAGCTTTGAGCTCGCTGGTGAATGGACATAGCCTTGAGCTTCCTATTATACAAACGAAAAGTTCACTCCACTTCTTAGTTATTACATAATACAATTAACAATTCATCCCATGATTAACCACTGCTCAAGCTTACAAACACTTCACAGATAGCAACAGCTTTTAAACTTATACTACACAACTGCACTTAAATTCGAAAGCGTTAAATCAACCCTAATTTAGCATATAGACAACATCGTAAGCAATAGATTGTTGTAAATTAGCTAGGGATATAACTTTGAAATTAAGATAAGTAGACTGTTGAGCGTACTCGGAAAACAGGAAGGTTATGAATTAAAAAACTGTTGGAAATCTATACTTCATTCAGCCCGTTAGCAATGAATAAAAACCCGTTAACTGAAATAATGGGAGGCACCAATAGTTCTTACCAGTGCTGTGATGACTGAATCGTCTAAGACGCATTTTTGCGTGACACCAGCTTCAGTATTGGATGCATTTACTTGCAATTCGTCTGATTTAATCTCATTCTCAGATTTAGCATTGAAGTATGTAAATGAATCAGAGAGTTCAGAATTTTTACTTGTTTCACAGTCATCTATAACCTCTAAACTCACTTGCTCGGTTAGTGAATCATCATGACTGATATTTGCCTCCCCATCATTTGAACTAATGGCCTCCTGCTCGATAGATTTGTCAATAACACTCTGAACGGGAACAGAAGGTAAGCAACTTGGAGTACTAGTAGCAAGGGAAGCAAATAAGGTTTTAGGCTCAACATCTATCCTCACCCTATCGTTAGTATCAGCAATAGCTTTTGGACTGGAAATATTTGCAGGCTTTCTTTGTGGACTACTAGGTTTGTTTAGGTTAAATCGGGATTGAGGTGTAAAGTGGTGAGTGTAGTCATCATCCCAGTTGTTAATCGTATTCGCCAGAGCTCTCAGGCGTGTCCGCCGAATCGGGCTGGCTGACAATTGAACGTTGATATTCCCCAGAGGAATACTGATTCCGCTTGCCTTTGAGGGGGAATCTGAACCCATTGTCAATTTCTGAGGAATCGCCGACAAGGGCTTCGTAGGAATGACATCCACATTTTCGCTCAGTGAGAACGACTCATCACAGTCCACCTCCACGTCAGGAGTGACATCAGGTTTGCCCAGCGTCTCTTTTAAAACTTTGGACCTGGCTTTGGCACGTTCGAGAACATCCTGCATTCATAAAATTATATCGGATTACTTACACTCTATGCATTCATTTGTTTAGACAGCTCCCACGTCAAAACAGAGTATGTATGCTCCTTTTACACATTTATGTAATGTCTTGTCCTGACCCACAACTTTGCCATCCAACACAAACCATTTTACAGACAGTTAAAATAAAAATCAGAAATTTTATGCTTACCGAGGCAAATTCTTCTATGTCCGACATGTTTCCGGATGTGCGTCAAAATCTTTTAAAATGTATTTAATTGTCCAGTAAATAAAATAATGAAATTCAAAATTGTCAATTTTGCCTTGCTCAAATATATATGAAACCTTTTTGTGTGAAAATATGTATTACTGTCACCGCACTAATAATTTTATTTCAATTACACCTTTAATTTTCGTACAAAATCAAATCTATCAAATTTAATTAACAGGAAAACTGGGAAGAAATTTGTATTTCATGTAATAACTTCAGCAAGTATAAGAGCTCACTGTATGTAATAAAGATCAATGGGACTGTCAGAAGTCAGAGTGTCAGGGAGGCGGATGAGGCTCTCTGTTCGTTGTCCGTTGAAAATTCGTCTCAACGCTGACATCAACAATTTGACGGTTGAAAATCAACAGTGTTGTTGTTTACACACATGTTCACGGTTAAATGATAAACTAAGCAGGAGAGACTCGCCCGCCTTTTATTTATCTCTTCAAACTCTCCAATCCTTGCCTGACGCGGGAAAGTTACACTCCGCCCTTCTGACGCTGCTCCAATCAAAACAGACGTGTTATCCGGTGTACACGGAAGACTCCCCTATGTTAAGGGATAGGAGAAGCGAAAAATAAACTTCCAAAAATGTTCAAAAGGGAAGAACGTTCCTATACAAGAGAAGGTTTAAGTTTAAGGTACTTCTTCCTACCCTGGGCAAATGGTTTTTGAATTCTGGGGAGCCTCCATAAAT
Source organism: Lipothrix lubbocki (assembly GCA_034696945.1). NCBI lineage: Eukaryota > Metazoa > Arthropoda > Collembola > Symphypleona > Sminthuridae > Lipothrix > Lipothrix lubbocki. Next base: position 38,493 of record JAQGAK010001070.1, read on the forward strand.
TATTCCCCTTATTTAGAATACAAAACAAGCCACAATTATCACAACACAAATTATTGTAATTTGCAGTTATTAAAATTCCAAAATAAACACTAAATAAATGATACATATATAATCAAATAGATGATAAATAAATAATTAAATACTAAATAAATAAATAAATAAATAATTAAATAAATAAATAATATTTACTAGGTAAATAATAAATTTTAGGTTTTGATAATGGACTGAATTGTTCTATAGATAATATTGTGGGCGTACAAAACTGCTCAATCAACCAGGCAAAACAAGAAAGTGACTTTCATTTTGTCTACAGAGAATTTCGCTAATTCCACTGGCATTTCTGAATTCACAAATTATTTCTTTGAAATGAGCATCAAGGAAGCAGAAAACAAGACTCAATATGCATACCCAACATTAAGGGATTGTTTTTATTTAATTGTCCCCGGGATTCCTGATCTTCACGACCACCACGTTCCTCCTAAAATCTTTCAATTCTTCATTCTAGGTCGATTAAAGTCTGCCAGAGTGATTTTGCTTGAAATTTCTTTTGAAAAAGAAGCACAACTTTATTATTTCCCCTCTGCAGGTAGATTGATAACGAATTTGGAAAATATTGTCATTGCTGCGCCGGCGCTGGTAATTAATTTATTATTAAATATATAAAAACTGGTTTGATTAAAATCAATGAAAGATTCAAATTTACTAATACAACAATTTATTGCAAAATTTTTTTATTTAGGAAGAAAATTCCAATGAACTGAAGCTTTTCGGTGGTGGGGGAAGTCAGCACGACGAAATAGTTCCCGTAGGTGGGCTGATGTTCCACGTCGTCTCGGATCTTCAGTTGATGTTAAATTTCTCGTGAGTTTCTTGATGTTCTCCTCGTTCAGTTTGTTTACTGCACTGATTAACACACTTCATTTCCGCTCGCTAGAAATAAAGTAAATATTTAGAAAACAGATATGCACTTTTAGTTCGGAGCAGGTCATGTAAACAATGCTGAGAATGTTTTGAATGTCTTAAGAATCTGTTTGGATTTTTAGAGCTAAAACTATATACAAATAAGAGCTACGCAATAATAATATTATGTTTCATGAAATTGTATTTTCCGGTTGATTAAACAACTTTGTTGTCAAATAAATATTGTCGTCAAGGTTGAAAATCACAAACTTCTCTGAAAAAGTGGAAAATTATAATAATAATTGGTGGCACGTTGTCCGTTCGGCTCTAACGACTGAGTCTCAGGATCTTCATATGAACAAATTAACTTACTTTTCGGGGCGAGCTAAGGATATCGGCTTTCTTGTTCCGATTTATGTTCAAAGGTAAGATGATTTTGAAAGTAAAACGTCACAGTTCAATGAAAACATAAGTACAAAACGAATACAAAAATTAATACAAAAATTAATACAAAAATTAATACAAAAATTAATACAAAAATTAATACAAAAATTAATACAAATATTATTACAAAAGTTATTACAAAAATTATTGCAAAAATTAATACAAAAGTTAATACAAACATTAATACAAAAATTAATACAAAATTTAATACACAAATAATTACAAAAATAATTACAAAAATAATTACAAAAATTAATACAAAAATTAATACACAAATAATTACAAAAATAAATACAAAAATAATTACAAAAAAAATTACAAAAATTAATACAAAAATCAATAAACAAAACATGAAGTATGAATAAGGAAATGTGACGAAAAGTGTGGATGGTGTTGTGATAAAAGAATGCTCAACTCACCCTAATAAATCTCGCAGTTTTTTCATCCTGAATGCTGTCTTGCCTCCTGTGCAGCCGCGTGCTCCTCCCGCCACCCGACGAACTTCCCGCCGCCGCCTTTTGACTCATTGTCCGCAACAGAATTTCTCACCCTTTCCAAACGAAGGCAATGTCCACATTTCCCCCCAAACACTCTATTATTTCCCTTTGTAGGAAATTGTTCCAGCGGGAAGGATTCTCTCACAAAAAATAGTCACTCTACATGCATGAGAATGCTAAAAGCCACACAAATAAACTCTTCCTTCCTCGCACTTCATCAAATGTTTCCACACTTTTTTTGTCATTCAAAGTTTTCTTCTTCTGTCTGATCCGCCCGTGGAAAGAATCATACGCCGTGGCAAAAAGGGAACAAATGACCATAGAAAGTTTTGTGAGGCGCGCAAACAGGACAGAAAAAGCACCGTAAATTTTCGTCTTCGTTTTTTTTCGTGTGTGTGTATTGTTTTCAAAGTGAAACTTTGTGCCAAAAAAAGGCGGAAAATTGTTGAAAACCAGCAGGCTGTGGATTTCCCAGGAAATGAGAATTTAACTTTGGGGAAAGGAGAGAAGAGAGAGTGGGGGGAGAAAAAACGTTTAAATTGAGCGCCTTGATTAATGATTCTTCCCGCCTCTTTCTGACTCCAATAAATTAAAAGAAAACAACTACGGCTAACGGCTATGAATAATTGCGCTCTTGTTCCCGACATTTACTGCGCCTGCATTTGTATTTGTACAGTCAGTCCGGGCTGATTTTAGTACATGCGAGTTTTTCCAGGTTGAACAAATAGACTCTGGATTTGTCCAAAAGGGAAATTTCTCAAATGCTGCCCCGTCTGACTATAGCAAATTTTGCATGGAACATCCTGGCCTATGCTCGAAAATTATATACTCAGAGCGTATATCTCTATCTTGTATTAATCACGTTCAATTTCATTCAATAGATATTAACTTTGCCCTTTCAAGCCCATGATTCCTTAAATGGCGCTGTTGATTGCGTCTGATCGTGTCAAGGAAATTATTATGGTAATGAGTACAACAAATGGTATGGAAAAATTAATACTAAAATTAATACAAAAATTAATACAAAAATTAATACAAAAATTAATACAAAAATTAATACAAAAA
>JAQGAK010001071.1:0-41394 GCA_034696945.1 Lipothrix lubbocki
CTAAAGTATGTTTAACTATAGCTACAGTATTTATAACTATAGCTAAAGTATGTTTAACTATAGCTACAGTATTTATAGCTAAAGTATGTTTAACTATAGCTACAGTATTTATAACTATAGTTACAGTATGTATAACTATAGTTACAGTATGTATAACTATAGTTATAGTATGTATAACTATAGCTACAGTATGTGTAACTACAGCTACAGTATGTATAACTATAGCTAAAGCATAATGTAGCTATAAATATAGTTTTTATATATGTAGCTATAGTATGTATATAGCTTAAGGTGTATTTTCTATAAATTATTTAATCCCATCCCGTATCTCGTGAACATTTAAGTACATACTTAAAGTACACTACGAAGCTCATATACTATTCTACATCTGCACACAGGCCTTAAATGTGCATTTAATTACAATCCTTAATCAGTACATAAAATATTTTAAACTGTGTGTTACAATTTTCATTAAAATGTAAAATTTAAATTTCTACGAAATCAATTAGGATTTTTAAAGATAATGTATTAAAATGATTGTACTACATCTGTGTCGCATATTTAACGCTAATAAGTATATTACAAGTTACATAGAACTGCAATATTAAAATTCTATTCAAAATTCTACGTATCAAATGTATTTTGCGTATTTAAAAAGGGTACAAGTACCCGTAGTACTTGTACATACTTATACATAGCTCGTACGTACATAGGTATGTAATAATTATACAGAACACATGCAGGTATGAAGGCGTGAATGCATCTCTGATGTTCACAAGAAATTTGAGCTTACAATTTAAATGAATTGCTAGAGTGAACATGGCTATTGAGGAGAAAAATGAATTATTACAGGATATTCACGTTTACTTTACCTGTACTTTTTGTCAAATTACCAGACTTTTAAGTGACCGTATAAAAGTACAACAGTACGGCGAGTGATACATAAGCTCCTTAATAGATGCTATATACAAGCCTGTAATGATGCTACATGGGATAATAATTATTGAGTAATAGCACAGGTAGGATATGATCAGCAAGTGGAAGTCGAAGCGGCTATTGGGGATGACCCCAACCTATGGACTATGGGCTTCAGGTCATCTTTCGATTCATTATGTAAATCGTACAGGGAGAACGGCTGAGAGGGAACTCGAGACCTAAGTGAAGCTATAGTGTTAACATAATTTCGCTGTTCACGCATTTTACATTGTACACAAGCCGAGCCTTCATCCTTCCATGTGTTTTGACAGGGTGGTGGAGAACTTTACACACTTGATGTAATGATATAATTCTGTATTCTGTCCCTGCATACCACACGGGATCATAATTGCATATTGTTGTATATACTCTGTATAGTGAAGTCGTAACGTACCTACCTCATGCTCCTGCAAAAGGTGTGCGAATAATCCTTTCAAGTGAGCATGTACACTTTTGCCTTCTTACACTCCTGTACATATGTACTTGCCCTTATCAAGTATGCGAAGTAATATGGATGTATCCTGTACATGGATAATACTCAAAAGCATGCACCCCAAGGAATCAAACCATTTTGACCCATAATAAATGTTCCTTTTGCGAATTCTCGAGTATATAAACTGACCGAGAATCATTCACCGTCACAATCAAACCATCTCAGTTCATCTGATCGCATCCTAAATATCCTCGACAAGTCAAGTCAAAACAAACTCAATTTCAAAATGAAATCCTGGGTAAGCCCGAAAAATAATATTTATTTTTCAACAATTTTTTTCTACACATTGTGAGAACTATACTGTACGATTTCACCTCCAAGTTACAATATTCTCCGTTTCTTTCATTTTGTCCACTCGTGTGCCTCCAAATCTGACACAAAGTTCTTTTAATAAGTCACTTCAAGTCCCCGGAATTGTCAAGTTATTGCCATTTCTAAGCTCCCAAGCTTCTCCTGCTAACTTCACAAGTTTCTCCACATTCAGGAGGGAAATCCGTATTAAATCGGAAAATCATTTCTTTAATTGTGCAATTTCTAATTTTTCTGTGAATTTTCTGCATTTCTTTTTGAAATTTTCAATATTCTTTGTGAAATTTTATTTTCAGTGTAAATTTCTTTCTGAATTTTCCACCATTCATTTGCCTTGAAGTTATTCCTTAAATAGTGAATTTACTAAATTCAAAAATGACCCCAACCAAAGTATTGTGAAGTATAATATTAACTTAAAAAAGTGAAAGGAATTGAATAATAATAAATTGATCTTGTGAAGAATAATAATAATTAAATTAAACAAGTATTTAAATAATAAAATAATAAAAATTAATTATAATTAAAATTATTTTAATTTTTTGAAATAGATCGCCTTGAGCTTCGTCGTGCTTGCCATCGTGGCTTGCGCCTTCGCCGAACCTGAGCCCCCAGCGCCCGTTTATGGCGCTCCAGCCGTTTCTTCCGGTGGATATTCCGATGGTGGACACCAAGTTCACCAAGCTCAACCCGTCCAAAACGAAGGCTGGGGCTGGGGCTGGCAACGACCACGCAAATACCTCAACTTGAGAATCCCAATCCCACAATTGCCCAAGATCCGTCTGGGAATCCGCGCCGGAATCAAGGCCTCCGTCAGTCACGGTTGGGGATGGCGCAAGTAAATAAAGTGTAGTACAAAGCTAATAATAAATTCAAAATACAACATTTTTTAATTAGTTTTTAAGATCCTACATGTAACAAAAAACTGCCGTGTTTTGTACACAGCGGAAGGCTAAAAGGCTCAAAATGTTTATATATTTTTTTAATATAAAAAAATGCCAAATTCTTGTCACAACTGTATATTTTTACTAATCAACAAATATGTGTGCAGCTTATAAAATACAAAATACTCTTATATAAAAACAGCGGATGAAAGTTTGTAGCGTTTGCTGTCTTGCTTGTAAGTTTAAACCTTTTTTTGTATGCTTATTAATTCCCGTGAATGATTTGTTTTTCCCCGAATTTTTATATTTTTGTAAAAACCGAATAGACAATCCCCCCACTTTTTACTTGAGTAAATGACCAAAATATCTTCTTGTTGTATTATGTTGAATGATCCACTGAATAAAATGGTATAATACCAGTTGATACATCTTATATTGCATCTTCTCCAAGTACAATCTTTACTTTATTATACTTTCCTTTGCATTTTCTTTTATACAATAGACAATATAAGTATCTTCTTGCATATTAAATAGCATTATCATAATCCTTCCCATTTGATATGTTTGAGCATTATGCACGCAAGGAAATCTCAATAAAATCTGCTCATTCATTCCAACCCCGTCTGTAGTATATTATCTTTCTTCATTAGGAATTTTCACATTTGCAAAAAATTCATTTGAATATATAATAATTAACCGTCATAAATAATTAAAGCTCATAAATTCGCTAATAACAAATAATTTGCGAAAATGTTAAATAAATAATTACAGGGTAAAAAACTGTTGAAGCAAGATTCATCAAGCTGTCAAGTTTTTTTTTATACTATATTCACATTCAGGGTAATAAAAATATTTAACAAATCAATAATTTATCGCCCAGGGAAATCAACGGGAAACATTGTGCAGCAAGTTCAATATTTTATAAAAATATAGTCAAATCAATAAAAAATAAAGTAAAAGTATTAAAAAATATAGTAACAAAAATTAAAAAACAACAACATGAATTTAAAAAATGTATCAAAAAATCAAAATCAATAAAAAATACACAAAAACTAGTAAAACATATAGGACAATTAATTTTGAAAAAAATAATACAAAAATTAATAGAAAATATACAGAAATGAATTGAAAATTTTAAAAAAAAATATATAAAATTTACAAAAATTAATAGAAAATATAAAAAAATTAATAAAAAAAAACGGCAAGTAAAAATTATTTGAGAAAAGTCAAAAAAATTAGTAAAACCGATCTGTGAAATCGCCTGTAAAAGTAAAATTCACCTGCCGTGCCCATCTAAACAACTTGTGTCCAAAAAAGAATAAAAAATGTAAATCCCCCAAAGCTTGTCCACCATCTGCGTAATTGGATCACATGTGTTGAAGAGGTGTTCCGGCGGTTAATGGTGCGTATGCAATTAATAATAAATGTAAATGCACACAAAGTATACCTACGTAACATTTGAGATATAAGGAGAGGTATAGGGAAAGTGAAAGTGAAGGGATTTGATTATAGATTTATCCAGGAAGAATGTTGCATTATAGGAAAAGCTGCAATTCTTTCATCAGCTTTGACACGGCTTTGGATATTATATACACACGATATGGCACACGAACATAAAACTCGTTTTTCCACTTCCCTTGCACTATACACCTTTGCCATAGGTACGAATGTATGTATATGTAATTTATTGTGCATGCATGAAAAGTATGAATGGGAAATACAAAAAATTCTTTGTCAAAAATTTATGCAATTATTTTCTCCTGTAATAATTTTAAATACGTTCTCGATTTATAATCCCGGTAGACGCGATATGATGATATGGAATGCCGGACATTTATGAATTCAATTTCAGCGCCCATTTTTCCAATTTATTTCAACGGGAGAATATTTGGCTGTAGTGCTAGTACTTTTAAATGGATCAATCATTCAATTTTTGCAGTCAGGAATTTATTCACTTTATAATCATCCAAATATTGACAGTTTAAATTATTTTTTGAGAATTTTATTTATTCTAAATATTTATATTTCTTATTTATTAAATTTATTTTGACACTCAAAAATAAAATATTTAATTTAACTATTACTTCTGAATTTAAAAAAAATTAATAATCCTCTAATGTAAAATTAGTGCTAATGCGAATAACTTTTATTCCATTACTCTATAATGCATGTGTTAATTATTGCGGAAAGCATTAGAAACTACCTAAAATGTGGGCTACATAAAATTTGAACGAAGAATACTTTTTTGCTCTTTTTGGCGGAACAATTTTCGTGGTTTGTCTTTTATTGCCTGTGACAACTTCTTATTGATCTTTTCCCCATTGTTTCTATCCACAAAATTAAGGGAAGTCATGAAGGTTTTTCTTGATGTGTTGGATGTGTTGGCCTGTACTTACACGCCTGCATAATATACTTATACATTGAGTCAAGCTCGTCTACGTTTAATGTTACATACATTTACATTCATATACCTTCAAAGGCTTGACAACGCGAATTATTACCCAAATACTTTGTTGATGTATTTATTATATCACACTTTTTTTCATATCTAACAGCATGCTATGACTTTTTGATATTTCATTCAGCCCTGCTATGCTATGCTGCTGACTCTGCTGATGGAATTTGCAAGTGTATCTGAATTGAAAAACTAGTTTTCCTTTCCTTTTCAACCCATTTGGCTGTACTTCGTAGAGTTTAACTCTTACTTTGTACATGCAATATATGTAAACCCGTACACATGTGATGCGGTCTTCACCACGGCATACGTCTTTTATATTGTGTCAGGAGATTCTACTTGCATATACATATATATATTCATAGTATTATAAGTACATAAATAATAGTGGAAGTGCATATATCCTGTATTAGAGTGAAGAGGGACACCGCCGTTGCCGTTGACTTCAAAATTCAAGTTACTCTGTTGGACTTCACATAGTCTTGTGTGTCATATCGTATAGAAGAAAGCAGGTCAGGAAAGCTCATAAGAAGATGATACGGCGGTTCGACTCAATGCGGAACACCTGTAAACATTAGTAAACATACTTACTGGGAATACTGTATATAGGCTCCTCGGTGTTTAATAACAGGAACTCAAGCTTCTGGGACTTGTTGGGAGACTTTACCATATTAATTTTTATATTGGATTACCTATGCATGCTTACATTAGATTACCTATATGTACTTTATCTGTATATTAGATTACCCATATGTACATTATATGAGATTACACATATGTACATTTTAGATTACCCATAAGTGCATTATATTAGATTACCAATATGTACCTTATATTAGATTACCCATATGTCCATCATGTTAAATTCGTCTACACTGCTTAAATTGCAGATGAATTATATTGACTGTGGGAATCTCCACACGACAAGCTTACTTCCCGCTTCCGGATAAATAATTATTTTGTCAGATTTTTACTTTTTCACAATTATATACCGTAATTGTCTTTGACAATTGCACTCATGCTCATTAAACTAATAACTGTCATGATTGCATCGCATTATCCAATCTAGATTATTAATTTTTTGCTCAGTACTTACTACAAACTATAGTGTATTGTGTTGTCTTACTACACATATACTTTTGCCTTGCGCACATACATATTATCTATAAAACAATTAGTAGATTCCTGTTTCCATCGGAAGGAACCTGAATGGGGCTAAGTGAGCTTTCCTTCCTTTGGGTTTTTTAATTTTCAATACCTACTTGTGTTAGGTGTATCTATGTATTATGTATTATTATTACTAAAATGTTACACTTTTCAATTAACAACTTTTAGAGCATTTTAATCTACGACATGTCAGCGAACTTTGATTAAGTTAAGTTATGGTGTTGGAATTCACGCCGGCAAATGTCATAGGTCAGTTATGTTTTAGCACGTGGACCGTGTAATATCTTGTATATAGACACCGGCGTGGTTGGAATATCAAAAGAGCTGGTGTTATTATTTTGAATGTATTTATTCTTACTCTGATACTCTATACACCCTTATACTTTTATTGTATTTATTTATTCGTCAATTTAGCAAATATAATATTAAATTTCCTAATAAAGAAGTAGTCAGTATGTAATCAATATGCATCTAAAATATGTACACAATAAAAAATAAATAAATAATTAAACAACGTAATAAATAAATAACAAATACATTTTTAAAAAAATACATAGTAAATACAAAAAACACAAAGTAAAATACAAAAAATACAAAGTAAAATACAAAAAATACAAAGTAAAATACAAAAAATACAAAGTAAAATACACAAAATACAAAGTAAAATACACAAAATACAAAGTAAATAAAAAATAAATAAATACAACAAATTCAAAACCTTAAACAAACTACTGACAAATACTAAGAATAAGAGAAAATCAAGTTCCGAATAAAGTTGAAATATTATGAGGAAGAATCCCCCTCTAGAATTAAAAGCTGTATAGAAACGTGTAACTACAAAAACGTCATATAACGTAAGATTCATCTTCCTTCCGGAAGGCTGTCGATACTTAAAGTAATTTAATGCTTTACAATACTGAAATTTAAAAAGCATGTAATTTGAAGTCCCATCCAACCTAATCAAAGGGCATTAAAATTGTAATTTGAAGATATCTAGAATCACGTAAAAGCCTATCCTAACCTATGTACATACCCACCTATACAACAATAATTCAGAATAAACATAGAGTAATAAGACATATAACTTCATAAACGTGAAAATTTTGAATGAGAGTTTCGCCCTCTCAATCTCAACAATTTACCTGCGTATATATTTACATGTAGGTAGTTACATACAGATATAATACACATCCATTCTAACTAACTAACATCATATGTGTAGTAATATGACTATGTATGTATCAAATCCGACGTAATGAGATAAAGTGAAATTTTGCTACAAGCAAAGCTTGCGCCTCAATAATCATTTATATGTGGGAATCAATGGAGGAATTGTAATAATTTACAAAATACTAACAGCATGTACAATGCCTTCATGATCCTTTTGGTCAGCCCTTAATTCCCCTAATGACATGTCTGTCTGTGTTTATGTCCATTTAGTATTGTTGTATATAGTGTTTATCATGTACAAAAAATAATTTATAAAAAATATGGGATGTGTAGTATATAATATGTATAAAACATACATGTGTAAAAAATATATGAAGAAAAAGTTAATGTGTAAAAAATATAATATGTACTTCCATATGAAAAGATTGACTATAGATATGTATAGTCATCATGTATAGAGTCAAATGTATTTAATGCAGTTTTTGATTGCCCCAATGAAGTCCATTTCGTTTAAATCGCATATGTAGGATATGACCGATGACCAACACCAAAAACACGCTTCACAGCTTAGACGATACTGAAAATGTATATACAATTACGATATTACTTATTACAATTCAAGCTTCTGGGTTGCTCCCTTCTGCTATAGAAAATGATAATCATTATTGTGTCTACGTCGATTAAATACTTTCGATGAAATGAAATGAAGGCTTGTGTATAGTGCTCATTTACGAGACACAGCGGAGACGATCTCCTTTACCTCTTTGCCCAAAAGTCAACAAGACGATTTATCGTTATGGGGAAGTACGTATACACCTGTGTGATGCACATACCTTGTGCTTTTTAATGGGAGAGGCTTGTCTCCGTCGTCGTCGTCGTCTGCTTCCTCTTCCCTAAACTCAGGTGATTGCATCACCCATATATACTGACCATTGACATGCAGACTATTGCACTGTCAAAAAGAACTAATATGATCTCGCTAAGAAGTTAAATGGTGTGGTCAATGAATATGAAAAGTAACTCCTCTATGCGTATACTCTATACTGTACTGTAAATTATAATATTTTCATTTCCAACCATATACCTCTCAAGTATTATGGGTTCAAAAGTGTTACAGAAATCAGAGATCTTCCATGTTTGGACAATTAGTACAGTCGAGTAATAATAGTTGACATGTTACTGTTGTATATGTAGTATATGTAGTATGTTATATGCATCGTTGTTGACATCAAGAAGGAAGTGCGGCGAAAAGGGTTTTTATATGGTGTCAGACTTTAATTTGATATAGATTGGGTAACTATAGTTGATTTTGATGTAATAATAAGCTGCTGGGATTTTCAAATGTCACTTCTTATTATTTATTTATTTTTTGTCGTTAACCTTAAAAGCATTTTATGCCAGATGCATTATGATTATGAATAAAGACAATAACTGCCGGAGTGGAGTAGTTTCAAGTCAATTGTAGTCAGCAATGTTAATTTTATATTGGTAATCCTAAAGCCGTAAATTCTTAACTAATAATTTCCTTGTATTACATTAAGTTCTAAATTGGGTTAATGAAATCCTGAATAGAATTAATAAAGTCCTAAATTGGGTTAGTCAATTTATGAACTGAATTAATAAAATCCTAAATTGTGTTATTTAAATTCTGAGCTGAATTAATAAAATCCTAAATTGCGTTATTTAAATTCTGAGCTGAATTAATAAAATCCCAAATAGTGTTAATAAATTTATGAACTGAATTAATAAAATTGGGTTAATAAATGCCTAAACAGAATTAATAAAATCCTGAATCGCATGTAAGAATTGAATCCTGAATTGAATTCCCGAGATGAATGACCAAGAAAAGGAAATAATTATTGAATAATCGGGCCACTTTTTTAGTGAACAGAATTTAATAAACAGTTATGTAAATAAAATACATGTGCTTTTTATATACGCAATGTTTTAAAAGCGGCTGATTGTATAATCTTGACTCTATATATGTTCAGGTAGTTTATTTAAAGTGGCATGTCAACATCGACACTCACCACACTATACGCCAAGATGAATAAAAAATAATGTTCACAGGTTCTTAAGTATCTTGTTTGGCTTTTACCTTCTTTGATCATTGATGAACGTTCCTGATTGATGTGCACTCTCGCGTTGTTGACCAGCAAGTTTCTATTTCCATCCACCTGTCCACCGTAATTTATTGACTGTTAACCTTGTTTTGCTGTCTGTATGAAAATCATGGGTAAACAATTAAGTTGTATAATAATAATAATCATCATCATCATAATAACTGTAAACTGCGACGATGAGCCATGGAGCTTTACATAGTTTGCCTTTATTAAAATTATGATCCATAGGTCCTAAATAAACACAGTTTTACTCATAATCCTGAAGATTTAATTTTAATAATTCTGCTTAATTATTATTATTATTAAAAATAATTATTCCTTTTAATAATGATTATGATTATTCCTTTTGACCACCCCGGCGGCTAGTTTGAGCTTTCGCCACCAACACGACGTTGACATTAAATGACGTAAAACATGATTTCATGAATGAGCTTATGATCAATGTTGTGTTGTTGCAGCTGTCTACTACAAATGCGTAAAGCAAACATAACAGGCGGTAGTACAACTTTTGTTATTAGTTGCACCTAACAGGCAACACTAACATTTGTGGGTCTGACATAAAAAATAACTAAATAACTAATGACACGTCTATACGCAACAGGCAACACTTCCACTCAACAAGTTCTAATTCAACAAAATTGTAAACAAAAACAAACAGGAAAATAGAATTGGGTCAACATTGAGATTTCATTAACAAAAATAACTCATTAGCGTCCACTCGAACAAAGTGGTTGTTTTTAGTTCCAAGGTGTCGAGATCAAGACTCTAAATATATTCAACAAGAGGTCAATTAATAAAAGTTTTTCTTGATTTCCGCCAGAAATTGGTCCATCGTCCCTAACTTAATAGCGCTTTTACGGGATTCCGCCGGCTGCATGAAGACACTCGAAGGTAACATTTCGTCCCCGAAATATTTTCGTCTTAAACAATCTATTTTTGAACCCAACTTCCCCAGTCGTGGCTTCCCTTTGGGTCGGGCACCTTCCCCCATCTTTTGGGACTTGGAACTCAAATCAAAATCGACGACTTCCGGGCAGTAAATGTGACTTCGGGCCTGGTAGAAGCCCATAGCATGACCATCCCTATCATACAGATTAGTAGCGATATGTTCGAGGATTTTGGACGATGAGCCTTCTTCTGCTCCCACGGGCTTCCGGTGGTGCTTGTTGTGATTATTGTAGGTCGAGGCGGATGCGTGGTAGGAATGATGCGGGGCTCTTTCATGATCTTTGTAGTTGCCTCCGTAACCCTCGTGGTCATAGTGACCGTCGGAGTATCCCCGCTCTTCATACACTTCCTGCTTTTTGTTCAGGAAGACTTCTTCCTTCAGCGGGGGCTGGTAATAGTTGTTTTGATTGTGGTAACTCTCGTGATTATTTGATGATGAGCCATGCTTGGTGGACGATGTGTCATCTCCCCCCGGTTTCGCAGCATGTCTCGTTGATGAACTGGATTCGTAGTCCTCCGACGAGCTCCCGTATCTTGGAACATGTTCCACACTGTATGACAAAAATTGAAGATACAAACTATTACAATTATTTAATTTGTTTTAAATAGAGATTTAACTCAACTATCTGAACACCAACTCAACTATCTTAACACTAACTCAACTATCTTAACACCAACTCAACTATCTTAACACTAACTCAACTATCTTAACACAGCCTTAACAACTTAACTAATACCAACTAAACTTACCTGGCTTGTACTAAATTAACTACTCAAATTAAATTCAATTTGTAACTTCAACTAAACACTCACGTGACTGTCTTGCGAACTTGAATGTATTGCTGAATCGGGTACTTCGGAAATCTATGTTCGTCATCCCCTTTCGGATAGAATTCACTGTCTTCTCGCTCACTCCGGCAACACGGAAATAAAGTTAAAATGAAAAACAGACATAAATGACAGAATATTGTTAAAAAATAATAATTCATCTTATACACTTGCAATGTATTTAATTTGCAATTTAATGTTTATTTGAAAAACTTAATATTTTTAGAAACAAGATTTATTCTTTGTTATTATTGATTTTATTATTAGAAATTACTATTTTAAATCGTGTATTTATTTATTATTTTAACAAATATTGTATTCCAAATAACAATATTAATCTGTATTGTAAACAACACTATTTAAACAACTTATTAAACACTTAACCAAGATTACAACGGAGGTTCAAAGACATTGATCTTTAAGGAAACAAACACTTCCGCTCTCAAAACTAAAATGAAGGGATAATATATTTTTACATTGGGTATATTTTAAGTTTGTAAAACTTCAGCCCTTTTTTATAGACATTAAAATGTGTATACTTACCCAACAAAAGTTTACAAACTGTTATTATAAAAAATCAATTTCCACGCGGTTTTTACGCAAAGAACCATCACCTTTCCAATCGTCAAAGAGTTCAATATTATAAAATTGTTGCATGAATCATTGTTGATTAACAATATTCCTCAAGCGTTTCCTCCTTTTTGCTTTCATTTATCCTCAATTGAATAGCCCAGCAATTTAGTACTTTTTTTTACCTGTGCAAAATGTGCATATTACATTATGTCAAACGGATCGCTGCGTTTGATTAATACCAACAATAACACGCCATTCTATGGTTAAACTTTTAGGAAAGACGTATATATATTTAGCATTCGCTGGCAGCAATATTCCTGCAAAAAATTTATCATGAAATGAATTCCACGTGCTTTGAAACCACATTGTAGGGTAAACGTTATTGGGAACGTTTATTGTCAAAGACACAAGATGTTATAATATAAACTTGAGTTGAGGCTTAAATTGCTTGAGGTTCTCGAAGATCACATTCTGGTTTTCATTTTGCATTAAATACTTACCTCAAGTATATAATCTACATTTCTATACATTGGAAGAACGTGTATAAGGAGAAAATCTTTTGAGAAAACTTGGCAGAGATATCGCCAAACCATCTCTTGCCTACATTTGAAACCATTTGCAATACATATGCTATGTGTACATGCTGACATATTACACAGGTGTGCTTTCAATTTGAGACAGGAATTAGCCGCATGATTTGCTTTAATGTGTACACAGGTATATGCACTTCCCAATTATCTAATCCACAAGCTCCTGTTTTATATTATACTACTTGATACTTCTATGCAAGTCATTGTTGCATTCAGGGCGGATATATTTTGCATCTATTGTTTAATTTTATTATTGTGTAACTTTTACGCGGACATTTACCCCATTTATCTTTGCTGATCATCAGAGTAACAAGTCAACTCTATAGATCTAGACTGTCATTGTAGGTTTTTAACTCTAGTAATGAGTTCTCCATCTTCAGTAGTGCACCATCTAACTCAATGATTGTTTTAATAAGTCTAATATTTTTAGTTTAATAATAATCAAACTATTATTATACGATTTTTAATTTAAAATTTCATAAAATTTAATATGGAAGACGTAATTGTTAAGTGATCCAATTGCTTAGCATGTGTTAGATATAAACGTTTGACATGATAACGTTAATGATGAACTCCTTCAAAAGAAACTCAAATGATAATTTCATTGTCGCAATTAATGCAATCGAAGGCATTTAAGATGCAAGAAATGCAAACTAAAGTGCATTTTCGTGCTGACGTGTATGAATGATAGACAAGAAAATGAATTGATAATTGTGATGTGTATAGTGCACGCAAAATTTTGATAGTATTATCTTCATATATGTAGCATATACTATCGTTGTCATAGTATACATTATTTGACATACAGGAACATTAGTAATGTGTATTCCATTCCTTTATAAGTAGAAGTATTCCATTCGTCATTGAAAATGCAGTGTAGAGACCCATTGAAATTCATGAATTCACCAACGAATCCTGAATTCCACTAAAGAAAGTTATCTAACAACGCATCAAGGAATCGCTTCGTTTGATGATAATTTTTCTTATTATTGCATTTATGGAGAGTTGTTACTCAAGAAACTGTCGACGGCTTGGAAACATTTGAGTCATCACGTGCTGGATGAGTTTATGATGGGAAATCCCCATTGCAAAAGTTGTTTTAGTAGTATAGCATTTTGCGACAAGAAACTTGATCATATATAGCTGTAAAGTATACATAACATTCTGTAAAATCCTCACTCTCTCGAAAGGATAAAGGATGATGTAGCTCTGTTTCTGGGAGTACCACAACAATTTAATTTTAACTATAAATATTGAAGCGATACATCTCTTATTTGCATTTTACTCATGTTGTATGAACTCTTGTTATATACTATATCTTTTTAGCCTTTCAAGCATCACTGGACAGGATTTGGATCAAGTGTCTATACCAAAAGTATTAAAAAATTCCTATACTATACTATGTACTTATTTATACAGCCCGTATCCAGGCATAGATGTAGGAAAAGTTATAAGAATCTTAATTTTTTCTTGAATGTGCAAAATAATTTGTGCAACTCCAAACCCTGCGCTGTACTTTCCAACTCCAACGAACTTGACTAATTGCAAGTTAAAGTTAATCCTCATCTGTCATTGCCATTTCCATTGCAGAATCCTTTGTTGAAGGTGGAGTAACTTCCCCAACATAAACCCTCCGTATGCATTGAACTTTGCACAAATGTAAATTAGTGGATGCCCGAGAGCAGAAATCCCAAGACTGCATCCCACGATGGTAAACCATTGCGGATTCAAGGGTTGTTGTAATTTTTTTCTTAATACTGCAATAAGCCATTCATGTTCAGGTAGAAGTATCTCTATGTTCAGAGTTTAGGTATATAAGTATCTCTATGTTCAACGTTTAGGTATATAAGTATCTCTATGTTCAGAGTTTAGGTATATAAGTATCTCTATGTTCAGAGTTTAGGTATATAAGTATATCTATGTTCAGAGTCTAGATATATGTATAAGTATATGCTCAAATATGAGCTAAGCTACTAAGGCTTATTAAATGTATCAACTTGAACTTGAACCTGTATTATAACACTGCAAAAGCCATGTTTTTATTGCATATTACCTTAGTACAGTTGGCGTTCTACATACACTTTATATATGTACCTTTACATGCACAAAGATCCTGTTGTGTTGCTCCTTTGAGGGAAGATGGGTAAACGCAGATATTTATTTGCACAAAAAATTCTACGTCAACCATTCTGCGTGTGTACTTGTATACGTGTAATAGGATTTGAGAGCTGCGGTGTGGGGTTATACCATCTTTACTGATGACGAGAGTTGAAACTTTGTAAAACTGTATAGATGCTACGTACTTTAATACTTTTAATGTATTATATGTTACCTGTATTTTAGTATAATAGTACATATATACACTTGCTGCACATAGTATATAAACATTTGCTTGGAGCTATATGCATCCCAACCACATTCATTGTATTTTCTATCCATAAGCTCTTATTAACTACAATGTGTATATGAGGTTGAAACAGTGAAAAATTCCAGTTTCATTTACAAGTTTAAAATGCTATTGCATTTAAGCGTATGGAGTATACAGAGTCAAGTCAACGTCATCCTGCTCTTGTGTTGTACAGAAGGTTATGTAGTATCTCACATCTCAGGGAAAATAATGCTCATTTACGAGTAGTGAACGACAACAACGACGTTACAGAGAATGGGACGTGGATTCGTATCCCAGCAGGTTTCCTACACACACACTAACTTATAGCATATAGAATATGCTGCTGAGCTAAAAAGCACTTGATACTCACTCAGCACAAAAACCATTATTAGTTATAATATTTAATGTACATAGGTATATCAAGTATGTAGAATATAAATTGTGAGACCATGTGGACGCTTCAACCTTGATTTTACTTTATAATTTTTCAATCGGCCTTATTATTAAGATATATATGTGTGTGGTGTTGGTATATATAATAATAATCCATCCCCATCATCCCAAAGCTCTTGTTGTCATATATAGATAGATAGTTGTTTATGTATTTATTTTATGTATTGTTCGTTTCCATTGCACACAACAAAAGTACAGTGATGTCAGTCTGCTGTATGCAATAAGTTGTGACGGTCTAGTGAGTAGACTAACTCGTAACAGTGCACTTGAAATTCAACTCACCTCAGGACCAGCAACTCTGTGCTGGGGGAATGTATATCCGCAAGTGAATTAAAAAACCATATTACAGAGTTTTCATTTTTAGTGGAATAGTTGTTAAATTCCCGGCTGTACAGAACTGTAGATTCCGCGTAAATTCTGTGTATACCAATTGTGTCATCAAAATAAAGTTTCCTTGTTGTCTCCTCACATCCACTCAAGCCTCCTCACTTGCTCAACCGGCTTTTACGGCAATCAAGTTCACATTCATTGTGTCTCCATAACTTATTATTGGCTATACATTACTTATTATTGGATATTCCTTATAATTATATATGTGTAACAGTTGTGTGTTTAGTGAGTAGGCAGAAGTAAATTTTAAAATGATTACAGTGACTTGCAGACGTGACGTGCTCAGAGAAGAGTCCATATACTAAAATACATATAAAAGTAATACACTTTGAACATACTAAGTATCCCGTGTGAAATCTGTATACAGTGGAAATATTATTCTGTATTTATTAGTGAATTTTCTTTTGAGGATGACAGCTCAATTCCATCTTAATTTTCTAATTGTTCCCGGGGTTAGCTCAACCAATAATTGTCGAATAATATTTATTGGGCAATTATTACTGCTGTAATTTGACGTACCGTGTCGTATCTCTGAATGTTGATAATACACCTCTGAAGTTGATGTGATAGTGACTCAATGAACCATGTCATCATCATCGAAAGACACAAATCCAATTAGTGATAAGCCCTACCTGGAAATACAGATCCAGCCTCAACCCAGGTTTCGCTTCAGGTACAAATCCGAGATGACCGGCAAGCACGGGAGTTTGCTGGGTGTCCAGCATCCCCCAACAACAGCCCACACCATGTCTCTGTCGGAGAAGAACATGAGTGTGATACAAAATAGGTTCTCAAATGACTTAAATATCCCCTCGCGAAAGCCTCCATTGCATCATTTTGGAGGTCAGTTGAATGTGTCGCATCAGGAGGGGCAACCAAAGTGTCAAGTGCCATTGTCATCCTCATCACCTTTGAATTTGAAATCCGTCACCGACGCAGCTGTTTCTGTTGTTGAGAGTCAGCACAGTAGTAGAACAGTTTTGCCGACAACAATGTCGATGATGACGGCATCCTCGCTGGTTGTTGGAATGCCATCAGGAAGTGGTTCAGGAGTCAATGCATGCGCCACGAATTCGTCAATAATAAGTGCAGGCAATGGGAATATCGCTTGTTCCACTCCAACTCCAGGAGGGAATGGAGCCAAAATATACCCAACGGTGAAGGTGATTATAATTTCCTCATCATTAGCATTAATTATTTCACATTTTCGTATTCTTCCCACAGCATTGACAGCTTATGCTATGTTTGAACTCTCAACTATAGTCAACCATACTTGTTTTAACCTATGTTAGACCATGTTCAAATTATATATGAACTATACCTTATTATGTTATTATACACAATGTTCAAACTGTATGATGAACTACATGCCTACATACTTATGTAGATACTTCAAGCTACCAGCCAAGAATATTTTCATACTCTGAGTTGAGGATCATGCATAAGAAGTAAAATATTATATTATTTACACAATTTGTTCATATATCGGTACTATACCGACAATACTTCAAATTAGACCGTAATATAAATATGGAGACAGGTAATAATTTTTTAACACAGTATCTATATACTTGAACTAATTTTAAGATTAGTTGCAAGAGTCATAGCATAAACGGATTATATTGTTTCTGCAAGAAGAAACTAGAATATATATGTGTGTCTGTACTTTTATGAAAGGATTTCCCTGTTAATTCTCAGGATTTCCCCGCCTATATAATGCTATTGCCTCTGCTCTCCATCAGGACGAGGAATAAAAACTGGGAATAGGCACACATACTTGTTACATGTATACAGCACAAGGTCTGCTGATTAAGTGTGTTTTCCAATGTCTTTATCAATGAATCGCACACTAGCAATGTCTGGTTCATTTAATATTATCACAGCACCGCTTGGAGCATCATCATAGAAATACACAATATTGTGATGGAGTTTTCCAAAACTTATGTATGTGCACGTGTGCTAACTTACTTATTGTTAGTTATATATTACATACTTTGTAATTATTCCCATGCTCACAGGCAAGTATGTTTGTATTTTGTGTACATATACACATATATGAGGTAAACGAAGATTGTGAAATTAACCACAAATAAGGCTGTATGCGTTTAATATCAAAACCATTTAGGGGGTTACCAAAAGTCATTTTAATGTCATTGATGCAAAGCTACCACCATTTTACAATTTTCAACAATTCCAAGAACTTTAAAGCGGGCAAACACTAAGCGATTACTAAGTGATCTATAATCCCACCTCTAAATCCACGTTAGCATTTAATAAAAACATTTACTTAGTTTATAAAATTAATTACGATTTTATATTTAATTCCACATATTTGACAAACCGGAAGCTAGTTTTATATTGATGAAAGGAAAAGGAATGACGTACATTCCTATATACGTAAATAGGTTTGAAATATGAATCAATTAATTTCTGCAAGTATATCTAGACCATTTAAATAATATTTAAAAAAAATACTTTTTGCTTTCCTTTTTGGAACAGATGAGCTTGCAGTCGTAAAACGAAACGTTAGTAATTATTAATTATGGATTTTAAATAATTAACGCTTTACATTAGTAAAATTGCTAGGAAGCTCAGGATTAGAATTCAGAATTATTAATTTCGAGCTCTGTATATATTTTAAACTTATTTAATTTATTTATTAACTTATATTTTTACTTATGTATATTTCAAATGTGTAAAGTAAATAGCTGTAGAACCATTATGTACCCCAACATCTCATTTAGGAAACTATATAGGTATGTATATCCTTTCTATTTGTTTCTGGATTATTCTACTATATCCCTTCCTGAATGCTTGATGCCTGTTATATACAGGTACATTCGTTTTTTAACCTTTGTCTGTGTTTTCCCCAGTTTTTCGTGAAATCGGCAGTTGTTGCGTCTAAAATATTCTCATTACAAAGTATAATTTTCTTCTGAGTTCTGAGCTTTGAACTGTTTTATCCGTTGATCAGCCGATGATGGTGTCAACAAGTCTGATCTTTTTAAAAATCCCAACCTAATGACAGTAGTGTGTAACCCATAATCTTGATGTATGAATTAGTGTACACTAAATGTATTAATACAGCATTTAATACATATTTATATAGATATACAGCTATCTCTATTATATGATCATAAGCTGTACTATCACACGAGGAGGAGGATAGTTACGGATAAAATTTTTATTGCCTCAAAGGCTTTATCAGTAGTGTCATGGGAATATTTGCTAATTCACTGTGTTAACCGGGGATTCCCCTTGTGAGAGTTTCGCATACCTTTCAGGTGTATAAACGGAAAGGAGTACTGCATAGCTTGAAGTAAAAATAAAAAGTAAATTACACATTACAAGTACTTGGAAAAGGATTCTAAAGTTCATATGTCATGTTATACTGATTCACGCTTACATATATAGCATTCGTTAAAAAATATATTATTCATCTGTTATCTTGAACCTCCAGAGATTGCAGTTTGAAAAAACCTGAACTTGGCTGACTTGAGTAAATATTAACTAACACCTTTATAATTATTAGTTTGGGACTGTAGTACACAGATACAGCTTTTTAATTATTATTAAAGGTTAATATTCACATAGAACCTCCCTATACCTCGAGTTTTTTTTATAGTTCGAAGTACCATGTATATACAATTATTAGCGCATCCATGGGCACAACGTATTGAATACAATACAAGAATGAGGGGAAATCCCGCAGAGGCATGACCTTGTCATTGATTTCGTTTCGCACATCGACAACAAAGCGCTACTTATTAGCAATTATTCCATTTATTTGCATAAAGTAGCCTTTCATGCTGCAATTACGATACTATACTAGTAGTCTATATAGTAACTGCTACATAGTTGATATACATAGTGTATAGATAGCTTTAATTTGTTTACTAAAAAATACTCCGAGAGGGAACAATTGAACAACAACAAGCTTATAACGTCTATCAATATATTATAATATAACCCTTTTTATGCTGTTAATAGTCAAGTAAAAATCAGTAACCTTAAACTTTGAGGATTTTTGTTGCTTCAGCGTAAATGTTTATGCATAAATGCGCATATAACCACAACAGGCGTGTGTGTGTGTGTGTGTGCGTCGTCGTCGTCGTCGCTGAAATTCCCGTCATTAAGGATTGCCAAAGTTTGGGGTTATTGTTAGTCAAGTGACATGAATTTTATATGGCTATTATGCAATGTAAGTAAGTATTTACGACGAATAACGACACTACAAATTCCTCATGTCTGATTCATTCTCAAACCCAAACAGCTCCATAACTTCCCTGGAGATGCCATAATAAGATGCTCATTAGTGAATGAATTAGCTCCAAATTATCCTCATCCTCATCTCCTGGAAACGGACCAGTTCGTCGGGACTCGGCATGTTGAAGCTGAGGAAGAGTCTGTAGGAAATGATTTTACGGAGATTAATGTGTCACCCGAAAATCAACATACGGCAGTGTAAGGACTATACATTTGTATTTTTATTCCTCCATCTAATCAATATTTCGTCGAGGTAGTGAAAATACATTGAAATAAATACGTAAAACGTTTTGTTCAGTAAAATATAATGCTCATCACTCAAGAGTCAAAACATTTTTTTGTGAATATTATTGATGATGCGGTTGAATCATCGAGCGTATAAAGTGTAAGGATTTCCAGTGATTGACTGCTTACCTCTAATAATATAATAATGATAATAATTTACACTATTCCCCTAATAAATGTTGTGAAGAATGAATTAAATGATTTTGTTACTTTTATTATGCCCATTCTACTGTATAGGTTCCAAGGTCTGAACGTCATTTACAGTGGGAAAAAAGCAGTTCGGAAAGTACTGACTAGCAAGATTTCCAATCTCCCTGAAGGGGACAAGCGGAAAATCAACCAAGATCTAATAGATTCTTTGTCGATAAACTGTAACCTGAACGTTGTATGTCTATATTTTGAAGCTTTTGCACCCTGTTTGAATACAAATCCACATGACAGCAAATCAGTCCCAAGGAAACTTCTACCGATTTGTGATCCCGTAGTATCGGAATCTATCCAGCACAATAGTACGTTTACTATTTTATTCTGCTCTCTTGTGTATTTCGTTAATCCTGTCTATATAGGAATATTGAGAATATTGAAGCTTTAGATTTTTGTTGTTGTTAAATTTGTTGAAGTGAAATGTTGTCATTATTAGTTGTTGCCATTATCTTTCGTTCCGCATGAAATGAACGCAGGTCATGTTGTAAGAATGCAATATTTGCAATGGAAGTAATTAATATTTACGTGCACAATTTTGACTTTCCATGTTCCAGAAAGTACTCAGACTGGAGATTTACGGATCGTTCGAATCGATAAGCACACCAGTTACTGTACAGGGGACGAAGAAGTTTTTATCCTCGTAGAAAAAGTTGATAAACGTAAGCAGGGTTTTACGTTCAGATAACCTAAGTAATACTTTGTGAACTCATTATGAATTGATGTATTGCTTAAAGCAATTTGCTTTCTATATTACTGCTTGGGACTTCCCTGATCCTTTCCATAAACTTCTGTTCTGTGTAACACTTTTTCTGCCACTGCCACCCCTTCAAGAAATGCACTTCGTGATATGTCAACTGTCAACACCAACACACAACTTTTATTCCAGCTAGTCATCAAATTCTTAGTATGGAATAATATTCTTGGACTTGATTCTTCCACACTTGTTTTCCTTTATTACATTCCCCAAACGGTTGTTAGATAATATCTACCTACCTAGATAAAATCTACCTTTTGGTACTTGGTGGTGCAAGGGGAATCATATTATATATCTGTAGTAGTTATAGTGATGTCAATGTTGGAGGAATGATGATTATTTTTAACTGATCGCCTGATCGATGTTTAATTTTTATAAAGATAACTCTTATGAAGTATAGATAGACTCATCACTTAGTGGGTTTCTAAGGAATTTTTACTTGGAACTCATTACTGGGAAGGTCTTGAATATTATATTACTAGTGCAATTACATTCCATATGTATGAAGATTAGCTATTAACTATAGATATTTTTTCTTCGTGAGCGTGAATTCTATACCGATAAAAGTATTTTCCGTATTCTTTGTTTATGTTTACAGTCGGGTAGGGTCGGTCGCAGTTAAATCATCTATACTCCATAGTATTTTTTGCAGATATTACAATAAGCTTCTCCGGAATTGTATACTATCTGTAACAAAGTATATACTGAGCGCCTTATTAGTTATAGACATACATAATGTGAGTGTGAGCGTAAATTAAACTGTGGATTAAGATAGTTTCGAAACCTTACTGATTAGATAGCTGACACATGAAGCTTCGTGTCATTTGAACATACTTATATGTAGTACTTATATATTGTCTTCCTCCTCGCACGCACTATGGAAAGTAATATAGTGACAGGTATATACTAATAAAGTAGATCAGCCGTGCTCTATTTTATGGCGTGCAACGATAAAGTGCAAGCGATGATCAGCATTTCATGTTGATGGGAATTTAAGTCATATACTTTTGTTAGTGCTTGATGATTTTTGCAATTAAATATTACAAGCTTAAAGTGTGAGATTTCCAATTCTGTAATGATTAAGTATATGTATATGGGTATTGCTGTGAGGAATCCCGCCAAGACAGTGAAATCCCTAATTTGTCTTCCTTAATTATCTTCATATATTAATTCATAAATAATGCTTGTCTGTGTGTATATGTATATCTATACTTTATACTCCACAGTGTGTCATTCTACTTTTCCCTGCGTGAGCTTATTAGCATTAATGCTTATACAACCTTGATGTGGTAAAGTTTCTGGGTCGGTTTGGCAATCTTGACTACTCCATGATTATTGTTATTATTATGAAGTCAGTAGCAAATCAGTAAGGATTTTAGTACATAACTAAACTACTAAACTAACTATAGTATAGTATACAATAAGTTGCTCCAGTGCTTTGATATTGACATTTCAGCCAATTAATAGCTCATTATGGTGTCAGCTCCGGCTGCTTACGTTTCATCTTATAAGCTTTATTATCCCTTGCTTGTAGTTATCATTAATAGTGTTTAGATTTGCGGAACATATAAGTACGTACATAACGATAATCTCTACTCTTCTATACTTATAATCACCTAGCTACTAATCATCCAGGGATGGGATTACTGTGATTTGTGATTGTATTGTTATTGCTAATTACTCCAATATTATTGTTTGATACCGGACATAATCGTTGTCCAGATTTGACAACTTGAGTGACATTGAAAATAGCACTATTAGTTAAGTTTGTTTTTATTGGAAGTGCACTATCTGATTATTGGCCATCCTGCCACTGCACTGACAATCCCTTCTCAATGAGAACAAATCATCCAGAAGTTTTCTAAACGTGCGAATTTTTCTTGCTTCGTTTAGATAACATTCAAGTCAAATTTTTTCAAGAGAATGATCAAGGTTTGGAAATATGGAAGGCGTATGGAAAATTCAGCAAACTAGACGTCCATCATCAGTACGCCATTGTTTTTAAGTAAGTTCGAAAAAATCTTTCAAGTACGCAGTTTATTGAATAAACTCCACTTCGTTTTTTCATACCTTGTGAAGAGTCATTTGCATCCTTTGGCATTTTTATGTAACCTTTTGATTTGAGCTGACGTACATTGTATGTTTTCGTATATTTGTGTATAGGCTAAATATGCACTGCTGATTTGTTTATCGCTAGTAAAAAGGACGGAACAAATTACCTTTAACACTTCGTAATGGATAGTGATGAAGGTGTATGTGCATGTACATTAATGACGAACGGAATACTTACGCAAATTTCCAGTGTCGTTTAGCTATATTGCTATTTACTTTCCGACACCTTTTTATTTTGGGAAAGGCCAACTGTATAGTATTTCATCTACGGATGAATACTTCGTTTGTTGAATTTCCCGTTGCTTGTACATCTACAATATTTGTACAGGTATATGCACATGGATATGCATAGTCTGGTTATGATCGAGTTAAAAAAATTGTCCTTCCATTCAGAAGCTATATTTTTACGATTATAGAGTTAATTAATAATACTCCTATAATAAAGGGATCATTGGAATCCTAAAGGATTGTTCAATATTTAATTTTTTTCCTGATTTAGGTAGTGTGATCCTTGGTTGTCTGAATCAAAAATTGATAGGTGAAAGGCAGCAATTGTAATGTATAGATCGCTTGTACAGTTGTAATTATCAGACAATCGTGAGTTATCATTATAGTTTAAGAACGTGCTTGTGTTTAGTAGCTGCTGCAGTTTCAGACATGATTTTAATATTACGTGAGCTATACCATAACCAACTCTGGGATTCCTCATTGATTGTAATTTTAATATTATTAGTACACAGCATGCAAAGTGTGACGTAATCCAAGTGGGAAATACCTACCTTTGGATTTATTCCGGTGAAGAGTTGTTCCATACATGTACAGCATAACTCGACAAATTCCCCTGTATATTACACAGATTAGGCATAAACTCGACAAAAGGTGATGTATTCGAGTTTCTAATCAAGTTTGATTTGAGTGTTATTATTTTATGATTTCAATAAAGTCAGCGTTGACCGTCGCTTTGTGCGTTGTAAATAAGCGCTCCGTACTCCAATGGACAGGACATAGGAGTAGGATGATACCCGTGTAATAATTAAATGGAGGAGCTTAGGATATAATAAAGGGAGATAATAGAATGATTTGTTGCAAGCCAGTTAAAGTGTGTGTAAGTACGTTGATTGATGGAAGGAAAGTTTTGGCTGAGTGTAGAAAGATTGCGGCATGTTAGAACCGTATGTATACTCATACCACCGTACAGTTCCCCGTTAATTATCTCGTGCGCTTGCATTTCCAACAGATTCGTTAATAAACAAGCCCCTGTTCCTACTTGTTAAATCATCATTGTGTTTGGGAATTCATCGAATCAGAATAAGTACACAGCTCTATACATACTCAGAGTTGAGCTCAGGCTTACCAACAGGGGAGTACCAGTCTATTAATGCGGGGATTTTATCGTTCTGCATTGAGTGTGCACTGCTCTATAGTTCCTTATCTCTCTCAGCTACAGATACTTGACACCTGTATTATATAGGCATATAGAATATTTTGAAAATCCCAAAATGTTCCCATTAGTGCTTCCTTCGTGATCCTAAAGGTTTTCATTCCATTCTTCAATGCAGAACTCCACCATACCGATCTTGTGAGATTGACTGTGAAGTTGACGTTTGGCTCCAGTTAGAGAGGCCTTCGGACGGGGCAACCAGTCAACCCATACGTTTTAAATACAAACCTATTGAAAGACGTGAGTGTGGAAGCAAAGAAAATTTTTATTTCAATCATCTCCAGTGGCTATTCCTACATATTTGTGAACTTGTTATATACTTATTGTTGTTATTGTCGTTCAAGAGGATTTTATTCATTTGAATATCACATTTTCCATTTATTACCCTCTCAATTAAAACCTTTTCGATGGTGACAGTGAGAAAAATGCCTAAACGACAAGTACCTCGAAGTGGATATGATCGTGACCCTTCCGGAAGCGGACCACCTTCTGGCAACCGTTCCGGATTCGATCACAGTGGTCAGAATAATCCGAACTTTCCTGGAAATCACCAAGCGGACAATAATCAACAAGATGGAAATGGCCCGTCGTCAAGTTAGTGCACGAAGATTTATTACTCGGATTTAATATTCTACAAATTCTGTTGGAATTTTCGAAAATTAATTTCAAATTCAATAATTAAATAATTATTATTATTATTAAATTTAAAATCTTACTGAAATTAAAACTGAAAGTCCACCTTTAGCATTTTCAACCTAAATTAAATGGAGTAATTTTAAATTTGATTTTTCTACACTAGGTTTTGGATTTGATTACTTAAATAGAAAATAGAAATACAAAATAATTATTAGCTATCATTAGAAGTATAAAAACGTTGGACGGGTTTTTGTAAATAAGAATTTTTTCTACAGGTTCCCATTCCGTTCGACAGGGCTGTGGTCAGAAATTCCCATGCGATTTTAGTACGTTTGCTGTTGAAACTGGGAAAACTAGCAATACGAATGTGGCTTTTAATGTTGCCCTCAGTGTTGGTGAAGGTTTGCACAATTGGGCTGAAACTTCAGATTTTGATTTCTTACTTCATAAACTTCGTCATTTATTGTGTCTAGTGGATGAGAATGGTGACAAGTGAGTGGCAAATCGGAATATCTAAAACGTTTTCTCTTCGTTTTCTGCATGCTCTATGTTACTATATACCATTACCGAAATTAAATGTGTTATAATTTTGTTTTCCTGCCGCAGCGCCCTACATGCCGCTATTTCAAACAAACAGAAGGAACCCTTTATGAAGATTCTGAATATAATGACGTCCTCCCCAGATATCATGAGTGCCTTAAACGAACAAAATATAAATAATCAAACGCCAGTTTCATTAGCTGTCTCCATGGACTGTCCAGACTTTGTTCAAGAACTGACGGAACGGAAGGTGGAACTGTGCATACCCAATCTAGATGGCGATACTCCTTTGCATCTTGCCGTCAAGGATAATAATCTACCCTGCCTAAAAGCACTCTTAACATATGAAAAGATTGATTCAGTCATTAACAGATTTAATTATTCTAGTAAGTGCATGGATTTCCCAAACAAAATTATGCTTCTATTCTATGTACGTGTAGTTTGATGATTAATAGAACACATTTAATTTTGTTTCTTCATAAAAGTGACATCTGATGGTGATTACCTGTAAAATTAGAATCTTTCTTGGTGTCGTGATGCAAACGTTTTCTCTGTATCTCACAGGTTTGACACCGTTGCACTTATCAGTGGCTAATGGTCATTTAGAAGCTTTGGATTTAATTTGTCGGGCTGGGGCAAACTTGGTCGTGCAAGAGGGGACATTTGGAAGGACTCCACTTCATCTTGCTGTAGAAAAAGGAAGCATCACTGCTACTATGCTTCTCCTGCAAGCGGTGAGTAGTTTAACAAAATAATAAAATAAATAATTTAATAATTATTAAATTATTTATTCGAATTACTCGAGTGGATCTGGTGGACAAGTTTGGATCACATTATGAACAAAAAAATTTTAATGGCTCTTTTTCCTAATTTTTTAATATTTTTTTTTCTTCAGGCTAGAGAATCTGATATTCCAGAAATCGCAAACATTCAGAATTACAGGGGTGACACTCCTTTGCACGTCGCAGCTAGCTCAGGACTTGTTGCTATTACCTCAATACTTCTTTATTACGGAGTAAGCTACGACCTATGTTATTTTAATTTATTTATACGGTTAATATACCAATAATCTCTTAATCTCACTGAATTAATTTTATTTATCCTACTTTAATAGTTTTAATGGATTAATTGTTAATAAAATTTATTGTATCTCCTTAGGCGGATCCAACAATAGAAAATTTCATAATCAAAGAAAATCGTGACCAGGACGAAGTTAGAGTTGGACAAACCCCAATAGATGTTTGTTCCAATGAGAAGGTAAGAAACGTTTAAAGTAGATGAAAATTAATTATTATTAAAGTAGATTAATAATTAGTTTTTTCAAATAATTATTAGAACAAAGGTTTAGGAAATTGTATGAACCTTGGATGAATTATTTTATCAGGTACTTCAAACCTTCGATGGATGTTCGAACTCTTGGGAAAATGTGGTGAAAACATGCTCCCAGCTACTTGATACAAGACCTGAAAAAGATCAGAAAACATTTTCTCTAGATAGTCTTCAGATTGACTCTGGAATAGATATAAAAGATCAATCTGTATACTCCAGCTCAAAGTAAATATCCCTTTATGTAGTTCGCAAATGCGTGGTATTTGTCAGGATTTCGTGTGCCTTTTCTCAACAGCGAAACATTGGTCATCGCATTGTTTACAGGATAATGAACTGTTTTTTTTGTAATGAATATTTAAAATAAAAATCTAAAAACGTCGTTGAATAGATATTTAACTAATGATATATGTAATGTTTTCATTTGCGAAGGTTGATTATGTTTATGTTACGCCTTCTTGGTAGTCGTTTCTCTCGCGTGCGTATCGAAAAGCTTAGCACAATAATAATTGCATGCCTAGCAGGATATGAAGATAAGACAAGACAATAAATGCCAGAAGTGTGAAACCATTTTTGTTTATTCGAGAGGATATCTTGTAAGTTATTTCCCGATACAATACGTGTGCAACTTCTATGTATTTTGTCATTAGTAGTTTCGTACTACTCTGAACATGAATTTTAATAATCACTTACTCGATAAATTACAAACGTACTCTACTATAGAAGTTACACACAACTACTATTTAAAATTCTCGAAAACTATGACTTACATTCACCAATATATCGTATCGTAGTAAGAACGTATGCGTACTTTTCATATACACAGACAAACACATGACATACGGACAAAATATAAACCAAGCATTACCTGTTTCGTCTCTAAATATTTCAATACCAGGTTTCATCTAACCATTCATTCGCATACATGATTCTTTCGATGGTAAACACGATTATTACTTTATTATACTTACATTCCCACACACTGAACACTATGAAGATGTATAGGATTTTTCGTAGAATATTAGCGCGTATGAGAAGGAATACTCTTTTTATCCTTCACCCTTCACTATCGATAATAACAATAATATTGCATGTTACTGACATGCAACACCGAATTATTGGTAATTAGGCTTATAAGTTGCGTCATACACAAAAGACCAAGTCTACAAACTTAATGACACGATTAATTCAATATGTCCTTGTCTACCAGATATTTGTACAGTAATACATAGGGAAGTTTCTGCATACAAACTATGCAAACGACGTTTTAAATTAATCATTTACTTTCCAGTAATCTTTTATATACGAACCTTAAAAACATGAAAACGCTCTACACATTTCCAAGGATATGAACACAGGCTTACTATCTATTGCGGAAGATTATTACAAATTATTCAACTATACATACAAGTATATAGTAGTAGCTCTAGTATTTGCCAAAGGTTAAATTAAATGCCAATCCAACAAAATGTCCAAACACTATTTCTACAGACTGTACTAAAATCGTAGAAAACTTATTTTAGCTGTTGATTATATAGACTTAAAATTACTATAAATTTCTAAATAAATATGTGAGCAATGCATAATGCATACAATGGACAAGGCAAATATACTAAACTAATAGTAATCAGTAATAGTTATAGCAACATGATATAACAAGCGCAAGTTACTTCACAATGCTAACAATCTTGCGGTGCATAATTTAGTACTGATTCCTATGGGATCACTACATATTTTAGTCCTGACTTTAGATATGATGATTAGTTTAAATTACAATAGTTACAACACTGTAAAGAAATAGTAAGTATATATAATACAGATATTAGATACTTGAATTATTCAAACAATAAGATCCGCTAACAGAATTTTGTGACACGATTAATCCTAGCTAGCAGATGGAAAACTAAATATGACAAGTTTCAATTCAGGAAAAAAGTCTCAAGAGAGGGAATAGACAAGGTTATCGAAAACGAAATTAGCCGAGTCCGAGAACTTTTGAAACTCAGGGAATCTACTATATATATTTTTAGGCATATATTAGGTTTAGGCATGTTTCTCCAGGCATTTTCTAATATATGTATACGTATTGCATTTATTTTAAATGCGATATTGTTATCTGTAGAAGTAGTTTTACCAAATGGTCGTACCAATGTCAAATTAATGACACTGATTTCGTCGAGAAAGTTTATATATCCTAGGTACTCCCAAGCCAAAAGAATCTACCACACCAGGGTAGGGTAATGATGATTACGTTTTGAAGAGTCTAGAACTAGTGGAATTGTTGGAGGCACGTGATGGCAGTGAGAGTTTCTCCAGGGGGATGGAGACGGGCAACGAATGAGTCACCAAATGGTTCTTCAACCAACCCTCAGTCTTAAACTCTCGTGGACAAAATTCACATTTGAACACTTCTGCTGGACGACGCTTAGGAAGCTACAAAAATCCAATATTCACGTCTTAGTGTATAGCTAATATAGTATACAGTATACATACACATAGTGTATATAGTATACATAATCATAGTATAATAATTATTTGATAAAAAAATGACAGCACTCACTTCAGATTTTTTAGCTTTTTTAGGAGTATTGGATAGTCGTCTTTTAAACCCACGCCGTCGCTTTGACTTTCTTTTTCGGGGTGTTTTCTCTTCTTCAAGCCAAACAGCGTTACCCGCACACTCAAATATATGTCGGTGAAGATCTGCTGTCGTACTATTATAACAAAAAATAATATTTATTACTTTAGTAGAATAGAAATGAAGTTGCTTTTCCAGTAAGAAACTTAAATCAACTCTAATACTCACTATATGAAAGATCAAAGACAAACTATTAATACCTAAAAGTAGCCTTGCATTTAGAGCAAGAGGGAATATCAACTTCTTCTTTCATGTGATCCGATGCTACCGTCCTAACTAAGCTTTGGGGAACCTGTCCAGTCAATTCAGTATGGGTTACTAAAACGCCAGGATGAAGCTCTCCTTTGTGCATCACCATATCCCAAAATGTGGACTCAATTTGTCCGCAAACATGACAGATGTACTGTCGAGGAATCGACCATTCCCCAGAGAAAAGAGGCTCTTCGTGAGACTCCTTCGGCACCTCCTCCTTAGGCTAAAAAAGATACAAGAACATTAGAATAACTTCACGGAATAATGATATGAAGTATTTTACATATCTCGTCTCAAGTTAACCAACTCACCGATGGTAGCGCAGCTTTTCCAGTACGAGGTGGTCTTTTAGGCACTAATTTGAGATACGACAATAATGACTTTCCTCTGTCTTCTTTTGGCTTGCACTTAGCCCTACGTTTATTAAGCTTCAAGAGAACTTGAGTGGCCATATGGAGCTTGTACGGTGCCTCAGGGTCGTCAGGGTAATTATCACCGTGATTCAATAGGTAGGAGTTTTTCGTCCGCTTTCTCCTCTTCGTTTGTACTTTTGTTACCATTCGTCCATCCAAGTAATTCTCCATATTTTTCCGAACATTATCCGAAATTAAGAAATAAAAATTGGAACGGCGTAGCTGCATACCATCTGGAGAGGCTGGGAGACTATCCTCGGAACCTTCGCGGAGATTAAAGTACACGATTATAATAATTATGCTTATTATTAGTCGTGCAAAACAGATTTGATAGACGTGAAATACATATACCAGATACATTATGAGCAGAAACATCAGTGTGTTATTTTTATTGTAAGGGTAGAGAGAAGCACCAACAGCAACAAAAGAGCACAGTGATAGTAAGCCGGAAGTGCAAATTATAAAAAAAATTGATACATACGTCTGAAGCTACCTGGCCCTTGTTGCGGACACAATAAGTCCTGACTGGCAGTTGAGTCATAAACACCCGAAGAATCGGTAGACTTATTCGACTGTTTGGACTGTGAGTCCACACCTGAAAAAATAAATCAAGATTTATAAGTGAAACGTTGGAAAGCATTAGCTTTGTCCGATTGTTGGTGTATACACTTACTGGAACCTCCAGATGAATCACTTCCATTCTCAACCTTAAAATCATCTGAAACAGAAGCATTCTCGCTTGATGGAAGGCCTGAGTCTACACTAGGAACGCTGTCATCGTCTTGACCTAAACACGTTTCCTCTTTAATATGAAAGATTTCTCCCGAACTGCTTGGTGACTTTTTACTTGAGTATAGTGATTCTTCTGACGCCCCATTTAGACTCTCCCCTGCTTTGGGTTTAAATCCTTGAATCCCACCGGAAATTGCATAACTATTTTTACCTTGAAGAATATCTAGAGGTAGACTATGGGCTTCTGGTTTACAATCAAGTTGGGCAGTTGCTTCAGATATTATCCCATTGGATTGATGCACAGATTTAAGATTTGCTTTCTTTAGTCTCATGTTCTTTCTCACAACAAGACGAAGTTTACCCCCTCGCTTTTTCTTCTTCTTCGTTTGCTCTTTGACGACCTTAGCGAGGTTATCAGGCCTATCATAGTTGTCTATAGGTTGTACTTGATTTGCTTTTGAGATCTTTGCATTTTGAACACAACTTGTGATTTCTATTTTTGCCTGCTCATTTGTAACTTCTTTTTGACTTAAAGCTATAAAACTAGCTCTACTAGCTTCCAAACAATCTACATTATTCAAATATTGAACATCCATATTGCCTATTTTTTGAGAATTATTCTGACGAATTCCACGAATGATGTCGGGGGAAAAAGCTCTTTTACGTTTAAGCAGGGCAGACAGGGGAGTGGAATCATCATCATTCACAATCGTATCTGTTTCCATGAGCTCCACTAGCAGAGTTGAATCTTGCTGTAAGTCACTAGCTCGCTCGGGCAAGTCACTCACTTTAATTTCACTAGCTGTAGGTACAGTTCCATTAACACTGAAGGTTGTCGGTGGTGATGTATCTTCAACTGTTAGCATTGGTAGTTTAACTATTCCTCGTGAC
The DNA here is from genome assembly GCA_034696945.1 of Lipothrix lubbocki. Classification (NCBI taxonomy): domain Eukaryota; kingdom Metazoa; phylum Arthropoda; class Collembola; order Symphypleona; family Sminthuridae; genus Lipothrix; species Lipothrix lubbocki. Next base: position 32,235 of record JAQGAK010001071.1, read on the forward strand.
TTCAAGCCATTGCGTTTCTTGTTTCGACGTCCGTTACTTCGTTTTCGTTTTTTGCTACTTCCTTTAGATGATTTTGTAGAAGCAGGGATATTTGAACTAGAATCAGGAATAATTACCTCACTTTGACCGCTAATGGCATCAGTCGGGCTCGTAGTATCGTTTGACTGGTTCACGTGATCATTTTGAATTTCTTTAGAGTCTGTACTTAGTATACGTGAAAAACATTCATTGTCTTTGGACTGACGTCGAGCGTTTAAGGAACTATCTACTGGTTCTTCCTGTCTTTTAAGTCTATCATTGGAACTAGAAATTTGCTCTTGGTCAAATGAGTTGGGATCATGATCAAATGATTTTTCGGAGGAGGATACTCCTGTTGCTGCTCGTACTTTGGCAGCCCGCTGGGCTGCTCGTGTAGCTTTGGCTTCTTCCGCGATTATTTTCAGCTTTTTCTTGAGCTGAGCTTTTCGATGAGTATAAGGCTTCCTAACACGTCGTCGGCGACGTTTAGAATTTGGATTAAATTCTCCTGGAGATGATGATGAGCAAATTTGAATTTCTTGTAATTTCTGTTCACTGACAGTTGTCGTGGGAACTTCATTGTGTAAGGGAGGCGGATGCTTCTCCGCGAGTAGGGGGGACAACAGTTCATGGAGTGATGGCTTCATAACGGGCTTACTTTTGAATTCTGAATCTGACGTTGATGTTAGGACTAACTGGGGTGACAGGGGTGGAGGTGAGGGTGACGGCGAAGGTGAAAAACTATTAATGACTTTCTCTACCGACTGATGTATGGCTAGACTGTCACTGCTATTGCTGTCAGAACTGCCGTTACTATTTTCCATTACTTCACACTTGATCGAAGGTATCATTGGTAGTGATGTCAGGAACTTCGTCTGTTCCCTTTCTCGACTTAATGGGCAGCAACTGTTCGTAGAGGATGGCGATGAGGAAAGGCGGAACGAGTCTGGGATTACTGATTCCGCTGTAAAAGGACATGAAAAGCATGAAGAATAAAAAATAATGCATTATAAACTTAAATATTATGTACAATACAACAAGAACGTTCATCGCCATAAACAATAATATGGCTAGTAACAATGATAATGCCATCGAAAAATAAACAAATTGACTATAAAATGAGAAACTTACGTTTTGTATTTCCATTACGAAAATCGTTCATAGTAAACAAAACACAATTGACTCCGTTTTCACGTAGACGCTCGATAGCAATGGCTACTTCATCATTCTGTTTCTGCTTCTTTTTATTAAATACTACGCTTAGAACGACTAGGTCTGAATCTCCTGAGCTCCTTCGTCGACGGCGTAAATGAGAACCGTCCGTTAAACCATTGGATTTGTCACCATTTCCATCCTGTAGGAACACTTCTTATTAAATTCCTTCAACAAATTCAGAGTCATGCTCATATTCAGCAAATAAAATCTCAACCACAAATTGTTCAAATACCATGGTAGTTTTCCCGAACTTCTTTGGATCAAGGACGTTGCTAAAACTAAGTGCAGGCGTCTTTATGGATCCTGGAACTGGATCGTCGGATTCATGTACCGACTTATCCTCTGAAACAAATATTAAAAAAATATAATAAATATAGTTTTCATATAATAATCTACATATGTACAATCATGACTACTTTCTCCAAGTTTATAACTCATATCTCTAAATTCTATAAGTACAGGTAAGCCATTTTTTTCACTTTCTCCACTTAAAATATAAGCTATATATTATCCTTTCTACAATAACGAACTTCACAACAAAGAATGACTCATACAGTAATCCGTAAAGTAAAGACTATATGGATAATATAATTAAATTAATTTTACGAAATATCTGTGTAATATATTTACAAATTACTCCAAGCTTACTCTTGTAAAAGTGATTAAGTGTAACAGATTTAATTTTGAACCATTATTTGTATCTCCTAATTTACTATGCTACCTACTTCTCCACTGAAAATCGCACTATTATATCGTGAATACTTAAATTATGATGCAATTCCGTATAGCTATGCCCCTGTAATAATCCTTGTAGTATATGAATAGTTTGTAATACCTAAAATGTGTGCACAATAGCTCGGAAGCAACAAGCAGATCTTCCCTTGTAATTACTACTAACAGATTCCGCGTTAAATAATCTTTTTGAACAGAAAATCAGCTTTTTGACATAAAATTACCCTTTACAGGGTATGAGGAATCTTTGGAATTTTGAAAACAGGTGAAAGAACTAATATACAGCTGAATTCTAAATGGTAGCTATACTTTATAATGGTATGTAGTAAAGTATTGGAGTACAATCCTGCACGCGCAACATTCTAGATACTGCTCAATGCATGCAAATATTGTTCGTTCATCATCATCGAGTGCTTGTAACAATTGACACATTGAGACAATGTACTACTTTGACCTGAAAAGGTTTAAGAATCACTGAATCACATGGTTGGAATGAACAGTTAAATAGATACAGTGGTGATAGGTAAGTACAATAATTGTTTTTATCCCGTCAGCCTACCCGAAGAAAACAAATTTATCAGGAATGTCCTCTTAAAAGATACATCAAAGTGTAAACATTGTCTCCATTATCAATTTCCTAGTTGAAGAGCTCAAAAGAAATAATCCATACCTCGCTTGTAATGATAAAATAGTAGATAAATTGTGTAACACACTTTCCGCACGTAGTATAGTAGGTAATTTTATTTATCTCCCGTGTTACTTCATTCTCACACTTATTGCTTTTTACAGCTCTTGCAGACAGTCAGATAAGGGACAAAAGGGTTGCGATGTCTTGTAAATTATCGCTTCAACTTATTATAATATGATTATAATAGTGGTTTTATTATTATATATTCTTCCAAAAGTATACTAAATGTGTACAAGAGCCGAATTTCTGAACTTGACCAAGCAGGATGACAATTTTCTCAATAATGTCTTGTTTAAAAGGCTACCAACCCACTGATCTATCTTTCCCTCAAATGACCTCAAGTATTCTATCTGTACTTATAGTCTACTAATGAAATAGTAACAGGTTCTTTCTCTCTAATGGGGATTTTGATGCAAAGGGCAAACAGTATAGATGCTACTAGTATATGTAGGGTAGGGACTTTGAAATTGTTGACCTCAAGAATGAGCGTTCCATGAATTCGCCTGTATTTTTATGTACTTGTTTTGGATGGACAATCATTTTCAGGGAAAACATTGATATAGGAGGCTATAAGGCTTACTTGTATGTCCAGCTGGCTGTCCGTCGGGCATCAGGAATGGTTTTAGAAAGTAGAACCTCAAGGTCTGGATCTAAAAATATCACAGTAATGCTTGCTTACATTGAAATGACTAGTTGTAAGTATGTATATAACCTACATGGGGACTCCTTAATGTATTTAAGAAAGAACTTGAACGTGCAGCACGAGATCAAATGTAGTAGCATGATCGTAATATTTGAATGCATGTTATTACTATGAGTAGAGCTGTCGTTTGTACAGTTTGTTGATAGTGTACAGGTCTACCTATAGTATTGACTATTAGTACCTAATATAGTGGAAGCGTATATGTATATATACATATGTAATATATAATATGTAAGTATATTATAGATACATAATATATACATATAGATACAACTTATATTCCTGTATGAGTGACTTTGTAATCGTTACTACACAAAGGTGTAAAATAAGTTGGGGCCAGAGGGAGACAGAGCCTGAGAGTGAAAAATTAATTGTAATACCCGTTAGCCCATATGTTAAATACATGGACTTTAAAACGTAGTGAAAAAGTGGAGGATCAAAATCGTACGAATGACTGAGTCAAGTCTAACTCGTTGGGATTTAATGCGTTCACCCCAGTCTTCGGCCTTCAACATACAGAATGAAATAATAGCAATAAATGTAATATGAACGAATAGGAAAATCTAATCGTGTCGCCTGCCTCGCAACTTTTAAAACTTCATATCTATGTATAGGGAAGATAAGTGCATACGTGACGAGATATTTATAGGCTTTCCAACTCACACACATGCATAATTCCAGATCATCTTCTACCATCTTCTACCTACATATACCCCATTATCATCAACAGGACACAGACACTCTATACACATACTAAAGGTTCTTGCCTTTGCTTCCAAGTAATTAGCAAGTTGTAGTAACGTGAAACAGAAAAAAAATCATTTTTAATACCTTCAAAATTCCCAGATTTGATGGCTTTTCTGTAGCTTTGATGTAGAGCTATTGAAATACCCAAGGCTTCATTATTTAAGTACCAAAAGATTCACTATTTAAGTACCAAAGGCTTCATTATTTAAATACTAAACGCTTCATTATCAAAGTACCAAAAGCTTCATTATTTAAATATCAAAAGCTCCACTATTTAAGTTACTCCAGCAGGCAAGAACCGATTAACCAAACAATTTACACGGGTTTCTACTTTACAAACTATTTCCTCCAGTAACTTCACAATGAGATAGCAGTCTCGAAGTTCGAATCTTTGATCATTCATTCCACTGATTTGTTTTTACATTTTATCGGACAGTTAATTCTCATACCTTCTTCAAAACGACTTTATCTACTCAAACTTACGCCAATGTATTTTTTTGTATGCATCATCATGAAAAGGACCTTGTATCAATAAACTTTTGAATAATTTTGACACAATTATGCAAAAGACTCTGCAACAAAATTCCACGACATTTCTGTAATATCCCCCATGAAAATGTGGTGGATGTGAGATGAACTTTTAAAAGGAAAATTTGAATCTCGGGAAGAACTGGTCTTAATTAGTTTCACCTATAATGCTGTGTGTCGAAAAGCTTAATACTACTGTAGTGTCACTCTACTTTGGCTTTGCTATACTACGATTCCATTCTTGTAATGCAAAAGATCTGCTATGTATATATTAACTTCGTTAACAACGTAAAGGAATCACGAATCGTTGACTACTACGTCTATACGATGTATAGCGGATATGAATCATGAATCACTTCAGTCAGGCAACCCTTTATCTCTAATTCATATAACAACTTACACATTTTACACAAGTACGCTGACTTGCTGACCATCCTAAAACTGAGGAGACTGAATCAAATCAAAGATCCAATAATTATTATGCTACAAAAGAATACTAATAATAAGGAACTATTTAAATACAATCGGGTATCGGGCAAGTCCACTATAATGATAAGTTGACGGAGTTCGTACACATATGCAACTTTTATCTATCCCACAATAAGCTACTACAGAAACAATATTTTTCGAGATATCAAGGATACCGAATAAAAAATCCAATACTACGCATTAATGGTGCAAATAGTAATAAATAAAATGCGAAAGCATGCCAGGCGAATTGGCCAAACTACATATGGAATCTAGAAAATAATTTTTATCTTCTAGAATAAGAAGGAGCTAAAACAAAAAAGAAGAAATATCTTTTCCATCTCGACTCAAATTATAAAACGAGGACCGAGGACCATGCGCTTGTAGTTTCTACTGCGTGTCACCACTCTTCCTTGTACTAATAAGAATAATCTGTATTCAGATTGGCCCCGACCCTTACTACAGTCTGACAACCTACAACATTTTACATATATGTAAAGTAAAATCACAACTGTAAACTATTATTTCTCCTTCTTTTCCTTAAAGACTTCAAAAGTTGAAGTTAATAATTTCTTTAATTTAAATGAATGCCAGGATTTTCGTTATTTGTTATAATCATATGTCATTCCAACAAGCACCTACGTTAATGGAACTAATCAGCAGGAGATACTTGTTTCGATTGTCGATCATGTATTATTGTTTGTAGAAAAGAGAAGAGATCGAAACCCATAATTAAAGGATCACAGAACGATTCTATCCATTGAAGTTTGATACTTAAATGAGTAATTACCTTTAAAAAATAATATTTACCAACACCTCAAACAACAAATGCGTATAACTGATGGTAAAAAAAGCTCCTATTATTATACATACTGAAAAAAGTATAGTAGAATATAGATACAGAAACTATAAAGTCCATTTGGTTCCACCAAACACTTGAAACAAGTTACAGACTGATACTGTGAAGCTGACGAAGAAGAAAGTCACGGTATCATCACAGTTGAAAATGTATTTTCGCATTAGAAAATATTCTATTTGCTGTACTGTACAGTGTTGTTGTTGCCAAAACCAAAACATTTCTCTGACCTTAAAAACTGGTGTAAAAAAATGTACGTACGTTCTCAGCATTTACTTCGTTTGTTAATAACAGCTCTTCGCCCAACTACTGTATTATTGCGGAATGAGACCGCAGAATATAATATATACAGATGATCGTTTTTATGACGCGAGACGAAAGCACACTATTACAAACTACAAGTATACGTACAAATAATACTAATAATTCTAAAAAAGTTAAAATGAAGATTGAATGCTAAAAGTTACCCCTACTGGATTTCTATCATACATGATTTTTAATGTACAGACTGTCGTAAGAAACCATGCTCCTAAATGATAAAACTTTGATTAGAAGTATGTAGTACGTTATCTATACATCTATAAAAAGGCGTTCACAGAAACTCAAAGTATGCGATATCAATGCTGCTATAGGTTAAATGCTAAAAGTATCTACTTACTCGTCAATAGTTCTAAGAAATTGAAGGAAAAAAAACTTACTGGGAAGGGAGTTAGTCCGTGTCTAACATTAGGGCTGAATGATTTCAAATCACCCAGCAAGTACAATATCACTCCTTAACGTGATGCCTGATTCAAGTGATGTAATTTTGTTGTCGCAATGCAAATGGTGTACACACGAAAAGAACGAAGCAAAATGCTCTCTATCAGCCTAGTTCACTGATTGTGAGCATAGTTAAAAAGGTTACTGTGGTATTAGTCTTCACAGTTTTGTGAAAATATGACTAAGGGCATCTGATTCGGTGGTGCCCGAAAAAGTTTTACGAACATTTATTATTGTCCTCTGTATTGTATACAGTAAAACTTGTGTACGTAATATTGTTCATGTCTCTCGTGGTTTAATTTCACAAATATTCTGCATCCTTGTCCAACATATTTTTCCGCAGCCTCCTTGTATCAATTATTTTCGATGAAATTTTTTTAGAGCGGTGTTTGGTTTTGTAAAGTAAGTTATTATTGTTCTTAATAGTTGTTATTATTATTTAGTTGACGTTGCTAGATGTCTCAAATTTGTAGACTGAACTGTAGAGATGCGGGCACAATAATAAATTATTATAATAATTAATAACGATGAGAAACAGTTAATGAACGACACGAAATGTTACGACGTGACCCTGGGGTCACCACAATTGTACTAATTTGAGTAGCAGTAGCTTGTACACGGATCGATTTCACATGTGTATGTATTGTGTATGTGTGTAATAAAAACAATAGAAAAAAGTATCATCACTTCTTTGAACTCGCTCTATATATTAATTTCCATGTTATAAGCATTTGTAGGGGTTTAAAAAAATAAAAACTCCCGGAAATCACGGACTCCGGGCCGGGCGGGTGTTTATTATCGCTGAACCATTAGCTGAACAATTTTTACCTACATAGAATATAGCGAAGATATACTAATGAGGGCCTAATGATGTTAATGAGTTGGGATGAGAAGACGGTAACGGAGACAGTACACTAAAGCTGATCTCCTATCCTTCAAACTTTTCTTTCGCGAATGCATACTATTACTACCACCACATCATCACCACATCTCGTTCCTCCATGCCCATTCCACCAACAATATTTATGACAATATTCACTTCCATTTGTAACAGGTGATGATGAGTTGTATATGTACGCTGGGTATAACGGTGGATCAACGCATTTACTGAGTATATTTTGCGGTTGATCAAAGTGTTTTGTAACTGATCAAGGTATTTTGTACAGATCGATCCAGGTATTTTGGTAAAGAACGATCCAGGTATTTGGGTAAAGAACGATCCAGGTATTTTGGTAAAGAAGGATCCAAGTATTTGGTAAAGATCGATCAAGGTATTTTGTAAAGATCGATCAGAGAGTATTTGGTAAAGATCGATCAAGGTAGTTAACGTTGGATTTGACCATAAAACATAAACTCAGCGTCTGAGCAGCGTATCCCTAATCTTTCAAACAATTAAGCAACCTACGGGAGACCCAGCATAAAGGTATCTCAATACAAAAACAACGAGATTGACCAAGTTCCCCAAATATGGTTCAAGTATCTATACTAATTTAAATTTGTTGGAGGAATTTCGCTACAATTCCCATACAGCCGGTGTCCCACACGGCAAGATTTCAATCAGAATTTCATTCGTGTGTACATACAGTCAGAAAGTTGGTGGAGGACAAAATCAAATCACTCACTTTTCTCGCAGACACCGTCAATAAGTGTAAGCACAATCAAGTGTTTCTTTCCATAATAAAGTAAAAGTCAAGTAGCACGAGTGTTACTTTTTATAGTTTAGCCGTAATGCTGTTACACATGTATATACTGATACCCAGCACCAAATACTATAATAGTACAGTAGTATCGTAATCGTAGCATTGGTAGTATTTTTCTAAAATGTTTTTTTAATGCGAGCACACACGTTATTACATATGTATACAAAATGTATTACACGTTCCTGGTGACTTTTCTGTATTTTAACTCCTATACTCATACAGTGCACTCATATAGGTTCTTCCCGTATTCATAGCGGATGGATAGGATCCGAAATATTCTCCTAGTCCCGATCTACTATAGTAAATACTCGTAATAAACAGAAATTTCCCAATATTAAGATATACAGAGCAGAGGCAGGAGCCACGGGGCTGGAAAAGTGGGAAAATGTTGGAAATGAATGGATCTTCTTACTCTTCGAGCTGTATATCTACAGTAAAGTAGTAAATATATTATTAGCATCTATAGAGTCAAGTATTATAGAGTTTTTCTCTATACTTAAATGTACTTGTACAGGGCCAGAGGAGCTTCTACTAGCTCACTTAATAGCTTACTACTATAGTAGTAAGTTACTAGGAGTTTTGGGATTGGGACTATGGGATGACATGTGAGAGTATGAGAGACTATGAGACACGGCACAAAAACACACAGAAAATACGGGGATGAATTGCAGGGCTATATAGTACACATATATATAGATATATGTAGAATTTATAGAAAAAAGGGATTTCTTATAGTGTAGAAGTAG